>PVJA010053036.1:0-12138 GCA_004027025.1 Myocastor coypus
TGGGACCTAAAAGACACCAGTGCAGCTCAGCTGCTTTCTGCCACACCAGCACTGGGGCTATAAGACTGATCTCCCTTTTCCTTGTCTCTGTGTTTCTAGGGTCCTCAGATGATTTTTATCACAGCCAAAGACCTGGGACAGTTATCCAAACTGAAGGTAAGGCGGGTGCGGGAGCTGCTGGCCCCGGGAAGCTGGGCGCTGGCGCAGCGCCACCCTCTGGCTCTCCTGGTAGTGGGCCAGGAAGGCAGGCGCTGTGACCTCACAGCCCACTCCAAGGACTTTACCCCGCACTGCAGACATGAGCATGGTTACTCTAAGAGCGAATTAGAGCGCCTACTTTCTTTCACATGTGAATGAAGGCAGATGGGAGCACCCACAAAAATCCAGTGAAGTCTAAAAAAGCCCCAAGGTCAGAAAACACAATGCAGGAACCTGCCACTCTGATTCCAGCGTGTTCAGTCCAACCTTCCATAACTAGCACTCTGGTTTCCCCTGAAGGTCGAGCCTGCTCTGTGTAGGAGTCCCAGGCCCTACAGTACTCAGGTAGGAGCTCAGCCATCACTTTTCTGTTCAGCCCACTAGAGCATAGCTGAGGAGAGGCACTCCAGACATGGGAGCTCCGTTGTGTTTTCCACATGATATGACACTGGCTATAGTGCTCAGCCACCCCTGCTAGAGGCAGCATCTGTAGGAAGCAGAAGATGTGGCCACTTGTTTGTGGTTCCTATGAGAACAGGAGAGATACAGCATCTGCTAACTTTGTGGGAAGCTGCAAAGGACTCTGCCTGCTGCTGGCAGAGGGACCATCCCAGGCCAGCCATGGCCCAGGTAGGACCCTAGGGACCCTGCCTGAGCTGCAGCGTATGCAGCAGGGTGCAGCATTTGCACAGCCAGGCACCCCGGTGAGATAGGCATCTGCAGCTCCAGGGCTCAGTTTATGTCCTATATCACCACCATTCTCAGAACTGAAAACCATCACCCATTTATGGGACAGAGCTATCCTGCCGAATTCTCACAGGTGCCCATTGAGGAGATGAGGCTGAGGCAGGAGGATCACAGCTCCAGTCGAGTCTGTGTGGCTTAGCAACCCAATGAGAGTCCTCCCTCAGAGTAGCAAATAAAACAGAAAAGGGCTGGGGAAGTTGTTCAGTGTGGAGCCACGAGGCTCCCCGGTTTGACAATAGATAAAAAGCAGACTTCTCCCTTTATCATCTTCCTGGAATTTCCAATCCCTGTCCTGAAAAGTGGGTTGAGACAAAGCTGAGCTTTCCTCCATGGCCCTAAAGGTGAGGCAGTATGGGGCTGCCCCTAAGCCCCTGCAGGATCCACAGTGTGCCCAAGGGCCCTGAGCAGAAGGAACAGCACTGCACAGCACAGGCAAACCTCCCTGGGCCTCCCAGCCGGGGCTCTGGCCACCAGGGCATCCATGCAGCCCCACCCTGAGCTGGACTGCAGATGCCCATCCCCATGAGCACCCCCCGGGGAATGTGTGCCTCCAGAAGGAACCTCACTGCAGGGGGAGAGATGGCAACCTCTGTCACCACCCAGGCTCTGCACTGTGGTGAATTCTCTTTTGATTCTTAAGGCAAAGTGTGAATTACATCACCTAAAAGGTTATTGAAGCGGCACCAAAGTGATCAGAAGACCTAAAAGTGGCACCTTGTTATCCATAGCTGGTGGGAAGATGCTCCATAGCATTCTGCTCTTGACCCTTGCAATTTTCTGTTGAAACTGAGGGTCTATCTGCTCAGCTCAACAGGCATTCCAGATCTCTGAGTCCTCTACCCTTGTGTGCAAAATATTGAAACTGCCACAGGCACGAAGTATCTTAAAATTTACAAAACTCATTGCACCTATTTTGCTAGATTGCCATTTACTTTATCAAAAAATTTAAACCACTTTAAAAATTCAGTGTATTAGTTTGAAAGGAGTTTAATCTGCCAGAAAGATGCTGTTTGAAATTATTGTACTGATGGGTAATTTCACAACTCCTACAGAGAAACATTAATAGATGCTACCTTGAAAGAACACAAGATCCAGAAAAGCAGAGTAATGTGGGGAGCTACAGCTATTGTTCTCCTGCATTTGACAATGACTTAGTGCTATTTTATTAAAGCCATTATTCAACAGCTTTATGTGCTAACAGTAATTAGCACAGTCTGGACCTTCATGATATATATGTATTAAGCATACCTAATACTGCCACTCACTGCAGTCTAACTCATGTGACACAACCAAAGTGAATGTGCATCAATACATGATGGCTGACAGTATCAGAAATCTTGGTGACATACCTGTGACTGTGAGCCAGTAGCCTTCCCTTTGGATCAGTAGCTCACTGCTGTTCTCCTCCCAAGATCACCTTATCTGAATGAACTGTTATTGAATCCCAGAAAGTCCCTTCCTGTAAGAATGACATTTGTAGGCCAGGTGTGGTGGCATACGCCTGTAATCCCAGCACTTGGGAGGCTGAGGCAGGAGGTTCAGAGTGAGTTGGAGACCAGCCTAGGCTATAAAAGTGAGCTAAAGGCCAGCTTGAACTGCATAGTGAGAACTTGTCTGAAAGAAAGAAAGAAAGAAAGAAAGACATTTGTATAGCACCGCACTCACCATTTATTACACATGGCAAAGGATACCCTGCTACACTGTAAAGAATAGAAGAATAGCCAGGTTAGCACACATCACCCCTCCTTGAGCCTCAAAGGCACTGCACACTGCAGCTTAGGAACTATTAAATGATCTCCCCTTTCGGAGCTGAAGATCCTGCATGGGAGACAGAACGTGGGCACAGGATGTACACTGCACATTTCCACAAGGTCCCTAGACAGAGGCTCCATCCTTCCCAGGAGCTCTTGTGAGCACACTATTGTGAGTACACAGCCTGAAAGAGCAGGTGGGAAATAGCCACACACTCACTAGTAACAAGAAAAGAAGCGGGTGAGATGGACCCAGGGCTGGACAGAACGCTGTGCCCTGCGCCACCTGTGCAAGCCACGTGGGTACACACAGAAGTTGGTGCTCAGCCACTCCCCCGAGACCACAGGCCCACTGCATCCTCCTCACCTGTGCAGCACCTGTCATGGAGCAGAATGGCGGCAGTCCTGGGGAGAGGATCACGAAATGTTGGGTTTTTCCCTGTCTATTGTTTCTCAAACTTTGCATGCTCATTTCTCTAAGCTGTGAATGTCGGGTTGGGGCAGCAAGCAATTGAGAAAATACACTGTCATGAAACCAGCTCTAAATTGTCAGAACGGTTGCAAAAGGCTCAAACTCTACACAGCCAAACCCATTTGGCCCTGGGGGCTCTTACGGGGGCTGAGGAGAGGCACTGAACAGGCAGGGGACCTCAGGCAGCCAAGGCACAGCTAGCACCCCTGAGCCCCTTCCTCCCAGAAGACCTCAGAGCAGATAGGCTCTGGCACATGCTTTTCAGCTTCTCCCCTGCTTTTCTAACCTTAACTTCTAGCAGAAAGAAAGCTACCTTTCCGGAAAAGCATGCTTTCTTCAAATTGATATTTAGCACTTCTTCCTTTGGCAAAATGGATATTCATTAAGTATATAGCAAGTAACCACTAACAAGTGCTTGCATTCAAAGGCAAGGAGGTGTTTTAAACAGGAAGCGTGGGTGTATGGGGCGTCGGAAGATCACATCCGAAGGCGCTGACTAGGTGTGTGGGCCTGTTTTCCAGGACCATGTGATTCGTGAGGATGCCAGGGGCCTGACGCCCAGGCAGTGTGCCATCATGGAGGAGGTGTTGGCCACCATCAAGGTGAGTGCCAGAGTCCTGGAGCTGGGCCTCGCCCCCACACCCCACCCGAGGCCGCAGGAGGGAGCCCGTGTCCTTCCAAGTGTGGAAGAGGAAGGGTCCCCTTATCACACCCAGGGCACACGCTGTTATTCCTACATCCTCTGTCCCCAAGAATGCATGTGACGCATCCGTTGTAACTTAGGTTTTAAAGACAAACACACATCTCCAAAACCCGGCTAAACAGATGGCTTAGGGAGGCTTTAGGTTAACCGAGCTTGCGTGTCTGCTTCCTGTGCCAGCTGAAATGGATTCTAGAATAGGTCCTCTCTGCTCTCAGTGACACCATAGCTGGTTTTATTTAGGGTTGAGAATCAAAGGCCTTGTAAATCACGAGCCCTGAGGTCTGCACTCAACAGCCTGTGGATGGTGTGAGAAAGCCCGCTCTCCCTGCAGCCTGTCCATCTCCCGATTTGCCCCACGACCCTGACCGCCCTCCCACACAAGACTACTGGTGGTAACTTTGGAGAAGCTCCAGAGGAGAAGCCCTTCTTAATAGATGCTGGAGATCCAGGGTCCTCCAGGAGCCTGAATTACAAGGAGAGCCCTGCATGTTGAGTGGACAGCTGATCGAGAGAGAAAGGCTAATTCCTCTGTAGCTCGATGAGGCTAACAAGCTGGAAGTGGAAGAGGGCGCTGTGAAGCTTGCAGAACAGACTGGGGAGCCAGTCTGTGCACTCGTCCAGCTCTTTCCGAGTCTGCGTCCTCCCACCAGTGCATATGGCCACCTCGCATGTGAGACAGGACAAGAGTGACTGCCCACATTGTGCAGACAAGAAAGCTGGCGGCCAAGGAGCTTCAGTTTTGCCCAGACCACAGTGCCATCAATAGTTTGCAGAGCTGAGATAGGACCCATGCTCCGGAGCTAGTTTTCCTTCCTTATTATCCTGCTTACCATTTACAAAGCAGAAGTAAGCTGTAGCAGCCCAGTATGGACTATATTGCATCAGAATATGTTTATTACTTTGACTATTTTCTAATTATTGAAAAAAAAGTCTTTCCATCTCTATACAAGTATTGATGAAAATGTTAATTCTCTGAGACAATAAAATGTCACAGCCGGGTGTGGTGGCGCATGCCTGTAATTCCAGCATTTGAGAGGCTGAGGCAGGAGGATCAGTGTGGATTCGAGATCAGCCTGGGCTACAAAAGTGAGCTCAAGGCCAGCCTGAGCTGCATAGCGAGACCCTGTCTCAAAAAGACAAAGAAAAAAAAAAAAATGTCACAGAGCTGCAGCCCCACAGAGTTCCTGTTCAGAGCTAAGAGCACAGACCAGGGCCCAAATGACAGGACCCATGGGCATGGCTGGCTGGGCCTAGATTCATTTCATTCCCCTGCTACACAGCTAAACTGGTGGAGTTCAGAAGCAAAAGGAGTAGGAGACCGTTGTGAGTCACAAGTCCAGTCACCTCTTCAGTGTGTACAAGCCAGAGGAGGGCCGCAAAGTGTCTCAGCTATGGTTTTCCTAGAGGAACAGACAGAACACAAGATGTGCACATGTGTAAGAAACAATAGGATGGGCTTACGAGGGTTAGCCAGAGCAGGATGCAGAAGCCTGCAGGGCGCATCTGCACACTGGAGACCGAGGAACTCAGTCCAGGGTCTAGAGCTCACCGCACTGTCCTGTGCAAGTCCATATCAGGAGGCCCATGGATCTGCAACGGAAGACTGATACGCCTACACTGAAGACCGAAGGACCCAAGGCAGAGGCCCAAGAGTCTAAGGCAGAAGGCAGGAGACAGCATCCAGGCTGAAGGGAAGCCTGAAGCTGTTGCAAACAGAAGCCCATCTGTCCTTCCTCATTTCTCCGTTATACTGTGCTGGTGACGAGCTGCTCTAGGGTGGGTATAGCGCTGCTGAGCCAGTTCAGTCACACTTGTAACTTCTCAGTCGGACACAACTAGCCAAGCATTCCACAAGGAATGTCAGCTTGACAGGGCCTCACCTGGCCTGCAGTCCCAGCCCCCAGCTCAGGAAGACTCAGGCCATTGCGAGAGGCGCTGGACGTGAGATCCCCTCCCAGAAGCAGGTGCTGTGGCCTGAGCATGACTCTTAAAGACAGAAGACAATTCTGCAGTCTGGAACAGTCCTCCACGTACTTCATGAAGCCTGACATACACGGAATACCAGCTGCTTCCAAGTTCCCGTAGACCCCTTGGCACGTGGACCTGAACATGCAGGCTGCAAGAGCTGGCGTAGATGCCTGTGCCACCAGGCAGTGGTAGCACCAAGATTCCTGTAAAAGTCATAAGCTAGTAGGCCCCAGCCCTCTAGCAACTTGCATTTCTTAGTATCATTGGTCTAAACTAAACATGAGCTCAAATGCAATTCTGGAAGCCACATTTTCCCTCCTCACCATTTGTGATGCATGAGACCCTGGGCAAAGAGCTGGAGGCAGCTTCAAACCGCGCCTCTCCCCTCTGAGTGTCTCACCCCACCTGCGGCCAGGCCCCTTCCTGCTGTGTATTACCTAGCTCCAGCGACTGCCTCTTGGCATCTTCTACAATCATCACGAGTGAGGTCTTTGCACTATTTAAAATTCAGCTTGTAGGCAGAACAGAATAGCCCCCTCCTTTGCAGCACCGCAGCTCAGAAAGCATCCAAAGGCTTCCTGTGTGCTGGAGCCACAAGCAATGAGGAGGCGGACAGACAGAAGCCCAGGAACACAACAGGGTATGTGCCAAGGAGTTTAGAAACAGGTTGAGTGTTCTATGGGAGGTGGGGGAGGCTTCCCCAACTAGGAACATCTGGTGACTTCGAGAAGGTGACAGGCTAAGGAGTACGGCATCTGTCAGCCTAGGAACTTTACCCCATGTCCAGAGGAGCAACCACCCTGACGCCTGCAGGGAGAGGAGGTATGAGGGGCGTACAGCCTACCGGTGATTAAGGCTGATGTGCAGAAGATTCGGCCACAGGAAAGGCTGAAAGGAGCTCCAGGCACCAAGCAGCTCCTGGCAGCACGCAGAAAAGAACAGGGGCAGTCACATGACTTCTCGATGTACATGGGCACCTTCCACCAACTGGACATGGCTACTGCCTGGGCTGCCTCTGAACTGGTGCAGGGAGCTGCCCGCAGGGATTTGCTGAAAGTATGATGCAAGTACTGGAAGCAAAAGTGAGGGTGGAGAGAAACAGCTGCCAAAACTGTAGAGAAAACTGCAGAGGACGCCTTGCAGTCCTGTGAGGAAACCTCAGCGTGTTCCCATACATCAGAAAAAATAGATTGTGAAAGGTAAATGGTGTACGGCAATGTGCAGCATTATGAGAATTTTATTCAGATTGTAGAAAGAACGGCTTGCTACGCAGGCAGATGGTATTTATCCTGATTTTTTTTTTTTCCTTAGCAGAATTCTCTTTATCTCAAAAACCACAGCCAGGTATAAAGTGCTTTATTTCCTGTAGTTTTGTGAAGAATAAGAGAAACAGGAAAAAAGATCTCATTTCTCAGATAAAGAAAATGATGCTTTGTAACAGCTCTTTTCAGTTCCCACTCAGATGCAGTAGAAACTGGATCAGCCTGAGAAGGGCAGAGCCCTCCCCACTGTCAGGAGGGGCCCGGCTCTAGGGGGCATCACCCTTGAGCCTCCTGCCCAGCCAGGATTGGGCATTCCCAAGCAGCACAGTTGAGGGACGAGGATGGAACATGACAGCACACGGCCTTTCTCAAAAGCACACCAGGGTCTTCCGGTTCTCCCCTAGCTCTGCCAAGGCCCAGCTTCTCCTGCAGACTTGGCAGAAGCAGCCTCAGCTGGACTCTGGGGTGCGTTATCAAGAGGCTGCCGAAGTTTGGAGCAGCAGCCTGGACCCCAAGCTGTCCGGGAAGCTCTCACTGACCTGGTGGATCTGCCTGAATCGGGCCACCCGTGTATGGTGTCAGCCACGCCCACCACGTGGACCATGCCGCCATGAGATAAGCCTTGCCACAGCCACTGTGGCTCCTCCCCGTGACGTCGTTGGCACCTAGCGCAAGGCCTGGCTCAAGGCATGGGTCTCAGGAGCACCTGCTAGGAGAGCCAGCAGTAGGCAGACACAGCCCCTGCTGCTGTCCACGGGACCCCGGGGCAATGCAACCGAAGAGTCCAACAGGTGCCAGCCATCAGCAAATGAGGAAACCTGCGAGGTGCTGCACCTGGCGTGCGGCGCAGTCCCAGGATCACACATGCATAAGTGATAGGTAAAGCTAAAGGAGACTTACACGCACAGGCAAAACAGATTTGTCTGTGGAGCCAAAATCAGCCCCATTGCACCAGAAGTAACTAATTTGCATTTCTGTGGGCAAAAATCAAATACGTTGTAAGCAACCTTCTATAATTTACAGTTTTTAAACAGCTCAAAGACAATGAAAAGTGAAAACTCCATGGGTCCAGTACACAGGGCACCCACCAAATCTTCTGTCCACGTCTCCTGAGAAGTACCAAAGCCCTGTATCACCCCTGCCTGGCTTTCCTGTGGGGTCCTAGCACAGGCGCTCAGGCAGGCCAGGATCCGGCTGGCCTGCAATCCACAGAAGCCTCCCCCTCCCCCAACTCTTCGCTGTTCCTGCTCCCTCTGTGCTGGCATCTTGTCCTGGGGGAGCCCATCCCTTCTGGTGGCCACTGGGTTCACTATGGAAACCAAGCAGCGTGTACCCAGCCTTCAAGTGAAGACCAGGCCGAGTCTCCCCCTCCACACATCCACTGAATATTTTCCACTCGGCTATCTCATATGACTCTGGAGGAAAAGCCACATTCCCACCCGTCAAGGCACTTGCAGCAAGCTCGGGTCATGCCCCGCAGTGAGCATCGTCCCTGTGCGAAGCCACGAAGGACAAAATGGGCGGCAATTTTAAACATCACACAGGTGCCTCCTCCCCAGGAGTAAGGGAAGGCGCCCCCATTGTGCCCACCTCCTCCCTGTAGCCGTTGCCATAGTTTGCACATGCCCCCTGCACACAGTGAGCATCCTCAGGAATCTCCAGGTCCTTTCCTCTGGGCAGCAGAGTGCAGTGGGGGCGTCCCTGAAACAACTGCTTCAGCTGCCTGCCTCCTCCAGTCGCACCCCGAGTCTCTTCCAGAGCTGTGCTTTGCAGGAGCACTCCAGAGCTTGCAGCCACCCAGAATGTTTTATTACTTTGCACCTCCCTTTGAACACTGAGATAATTTTGATTTTTCAGTTCATTGATCATCAAGAGCAAGTCAAGGGGCAGCACATATTCAATGGACAGATCAGAATCCTCATCCACATCTATAGATCTGGAGCTACAGTGACCAGGGACTCAGCTTCCTCCAGCGCCATGCGTGGCTCAGGAAGAGAAGGTGCCTTTATCCAACCATTATCCCCAGGCACTTAGAAGAAGCACTGGCAGTTCTGCTGCATCTCCTAGGCATGCTGCCTGCCCAGTAGCTGTCTGTGCATAAGACAGTAAAGTGCTGACACCTCTCAGTGACCGCGTTCATCGTCATTGCTCAGGCATCTCCTCTACCTGAGATATAAACTGAAACCTTTTGGGATTAGCAAATGGCGATATCAAAAATCAAAAATGGAAATGCAGGTCTGCATGTTGTATTACGTTTCTCCGACCATATATTCTAGGAAGTCAGCATAGCAGATCAATGTCTGCACCTTTGTGACTTGAGAATGGAGGAGACAGAGCCACAGGCCCCTGGCCTGAAATTCTAAGCTAGGGTCTACAAAGCTAGTGCCTGTGAAAGGCCGGGAGCATAGGCATCCTCCTGCCTGAACTCAGGTGGGTAACCGAGCTGGCAGAGGACAGCTGGACCTCTCATTCTGGATGGCTGCTGCCCAGGCAAGGTCCTGACCCTATTGGTAACCCCAGCTGGGACAGAAGGAAAATCTCGGGCCAGCCTGAGCCTCCTTTCCTGAGACCCTGCTTGGACGACGGTGCGTCAGCCCTGAATGGTGCTTTGTGCCAGCTCACATGCGCCTTCTCGGCTGTGCTATGGCGTTTTGGGCTCTACTGTCAGTAGCAAGGCCCTTCCTCCCATACTGCCTTTCTTTTTCTTTTCAGCAATACTTCCACGCAGGAGGGAATGGCCTGAAGAAGAGCTTCTTGGAGAAGAGTGCAGATCTGCAGTCTCTGAAGTATGCTCTCAGTCTGTACACCCAGACCACGGATGCCTTGGTAAAAAAGTTCATCGACACCCAGACTTCGCAGAGTAAGTAACGCAGCTGACCCAGGTGAGCTGGAGTCAGCATGAGCTTATGGTGCTGAGTGCAGTGCCAGGAGTGATGCGCTTCTCAAATCAGCAGGGCGCTGCCCACGCCAAAACGCATCTTCACCCACGTTCCCTGCAAAGCAGTCCTCGCTGCCTCCCCTCTGAGCTAGGTCTCATGCTGCAAGACTGTTTTAGCAGCACAGGGCCTTACAAGTGTGGTGATTTTGTCCCTGATGGACACGTAGCAGCAACATGGAGAGGCAGTTCCTGGTTCCCGGGGTGATAGTCACATTACAGGGATGTCACTGAGAGTGGACCTGGTGGTGCACCTGAGAGCCCTCAAACAGGGTACCTGGGCAGTGGTAGCAACGGGGCCCTGAGACATGGCAAGTGATATACGTCAGGCCATTTCCCATCCCTGGGACTAAATACATGAAACTCACAATGTAGGGGCATTTGACTCGCAGTTTCAAAGGCTCAGTCCATGGTCAGCTGGCTGTCAGGCAGGGACATCAGGTAAAGGAGCATGGGAGGGAGCTGCTTGGCATGTGGCCTCGGAGAAGAGGCCATCGAGGAAGGGCTGGGAGGGACTGCAATCTTTAAGTCGCCCCTGGGACCCTCTCCTCCTCCTCTGAGGCCCATGCAGCTGGGCCCACACCAGTGGTCCACCCAGTCCCAAGGGTGGCAACCTCTCTGACCAGTCTCCTCTTCAGGGTCTCTGAACCCAGACCAGCTGACTCTCAGGATTCCCTGGCTGTGTTAGAAGGTCAGGATTGTTCATGTGAGGAGACAGGACGGAGCAGACGGGGTCGTGAGAGTACAGGGAGAAAGGAATTCACAGGCGGGAGTCTGCAGCAGAGGCCTCAGTACTGCCGACCCGCAACCCCCAGCACAGTGAGGACGTCCACAGCATATTTTTACTGGGAAAAAGTGCTTATCTTGCTCCTAAAACAAGATGTACCAGATTAGCAGTGATTTCGATCAATAGATACTACGCAGCGGGCCTTAGATTTCCCTGTACCAGTCAATTTGGGGCAACATTTATAGAAATTACTTTCATATTTATGACTTAGATATTCCTCCTTCAGAAATTGGCTTGGTGGTTTAAAGTGAATATTTAGCTTGAAAAATTCCCCTTTTTTATTGTTCCTCAGGATAAGTTACTTAACGCTTTAGCAGCTAATGCAAAGTGATTCCTCGCATCGTGATTATATCTAGCATAAAAAAGTTACCCTAGAAGCCATTTCACCAAAACAGCAGCTCTCTGAATATTTCATGTGGGAGCAGACAGTGACAAATGGACAAAATTTGAGCGCATTAAGTAGTTTTTTCAGTGGGTAACACAGTGCGGATTAAGACACAGTGATGGATTGCTCAGCCATCCTGAGCTGTCCTGCTTCCTCGTCTGGGTTTTATTACAGCAGAGGGAGCATGAAGCAGAGAGCTCTGCACAGGAAAGAGATGCTAAAGCTCTGCTGAAAACTGAGTTTCACAGGCGAGGACTGTATGAACTAAACTGTATGCACAATGTGGTTTTATTCTGTAACCCGGGCTCTGCATCGCCTCGTGTGAGTAAAATCTTGTGAGTCCCTGCTTATTCAAAGTTGTTTACAATTTAAATCAGATCATTTTGGTCACTTGGATAGCTTGGAGTTTGTAGAAGTGAAGTAAAGTGCATTTCATTGTTTAAATTTAACAATGGTTATATTACATATTTTCATCATCAGATCAGTTTAGATTAATACATATAGGTATATAAGATTGATCAAACAACTAAACATTAACCTTTCTAAATCCACATTACTTTTTTTTTCTTTTCCTCCTTCTTTTCTTTGAAAGTTGACATATTGCATATTGTCCTCACAATGATTCTATAGAGTGCAGTGTGTGGGCATGACCCACCTCCCTATTGATGTGGCATAGAAAAAAGAAAGAAAGAAAAAAAAAGGAAAGAATATACTTCTCTTTGGACTAAGACGAAGCAGATACATACACAGTCAAAGGTTTTGCAATTGCAGTGTGCCACCAGTGAAGCTTGTGATGTTGGAGGCTATTGAATCTAAGCCTCCTAAAGCTCATCTCACCAATCTAGCTCTGCGTTCCATGCATTGTAATTAAGGATTTTTTTTTTTTCTTGCTGGGTGGTCAAGGGCAAGTCGAAGCAAGACCTGTATAAC
>PVJA010053037.1:0-12109 GCA_004027025.1 Myocastor coypus
ATATATATATATATATATATATATATATATATATATATATATATATATATATATATATCTCAACTATTGTTTAATTCCTTTTTTTTTTTTTAGGACTGGAGTTCAAAGTCACAAACTTGCACTTGCCAGGCAGGCACTTGTGCCACAGAGCTGTCTCCCCAACCCCCGAATTCCTATCATCTTGTTTCTGTATCATTTATAATTTTTTAACATTAGTTTTTCTCTTAGAAAACAAAACAAGAAGGCTGGGCATGGTAGCGCATGTCTATAGTCCTAGCACTTGGGAGGCTGAGGCAGGAGGATAGGTGTGAGTTCAAGACCAGCCTTTGGTACAAAAGTGAGCTCAAGTGCAGCCTGAATTGCACAGCAAGATCCTGTCTCAAAAAGACAAAAAAAAAAAAGGAAAGGAAAGAAAGAAAAGAAAAAACAAGAGCTGAGGAGATAACTCGGTGGTCTAAGTACCTGCCAGGCAAGTGCAAGGACTCAGATTCTATCTCTGGTACCACATGCTGTGCCGGCCCCAGAAACCCAGGCGTGCTGTGCTGGAGACAGGAGGATCACTACAAGTCTGAGCTGCATAGCAAGACCATGTACTAAATAAATAAATGAGATTTTAAGAAGTAATAAAAAAAAAATAGCTCAACGGGCGTGGTGGCGCACTCCTATAATCGCAGCACCTGGGGAGGCTGAGGCAGGAGGATCGATGTGAGTTCGAGACCAGTCTGGGCTACAAAAAGGAGCTTAAGGCCAGCCTGAACTGCATAACGAGACCCTGTCTCAAAGGACAAAAAAGAAAAAAAAAAAAAATAGCTGGAGCAATTTGCTTTCAATTCAGTATTTTTTAGGTCAAATAGTTTTTCTTTTAGATTTTGGACTTATACTGATTTGTACAACTCCTTTGAACAATCCTGCACATAAAGCTTCATCCTGTGGTTTTTAGGAGAATCTCCTGCTGGCAGTGAGCCACTAAACACAAATGGTTCATTGTCCAAAGTCTGCACTGGAGGTAGGTGAGGCTTGGATGAGACCCACTGTCCTGACACAGTGAAAGATGTTGTGAATCTGAAAGGTCTTTGGGGAGCCTGTCACGTGCAGGGTGTCTTCTCCCCAGAGTGAGGGGCAGCTGCCCTCGGGGTGCTGCTATTCATTTTTTTTTTTTTTTTTTTTTTTTTTTTTTTTTTTTTTTTTTTTTTTTTTTTTTTTTTTTTTTTTTTTTTTGTCTTTTTGAGACAGGGTCTCGCTATGCAGTTCAGGCTGGCCTTGAGCTCACTTTTGTAGCCCAGGCTGGTCTCGAACTCACACTGATCCTCCTGCCTCAGTCTCCCAAGTGCTGGGATTACAGGCGTGAGCCACCACGCCTGGCTTTGGGGTGCTGCTATTCATAGCTCACTGCCTGCTCCAGGGAAACCAGCCACTCTTAGCACCGACTCTGAGCCCATGTGTGATAATCTGTCTATTCACACTTCTATGTTTTACCCTAGAAATGGTAACAAAAGAAATCACATTTGTAAAAATGTTGATAGGGACACTGTTCACAAGAATGATTTTTTTTTTCAAACTGTGAACTTAGAAATAGTCAACAGGTAAAGAACACACTGAGCCTTTCCTTTCAGAGATGTTGGAGATTCAGTTGCAGAAATCATGGCCCTTGACCCCTAAGTGCCAAAGGTGTGCATGGGCGTTTCTCTCACTCAACCACACTGGCACAGGCTAACTCAGAATCCCACACGATCCTGCACTAATACCCAGCATGCAGCCCCCACCCCTATTTTGCCAGCTACAGTAATTCCCGTGAAACACCTGCTCTGGTTCCCACCCCTTCATGTGCTGCCTGTGGCCTGGCGGAACTGTTTGAGTCCACAGTGAAGTGTGGCCTTCTGCTGGGAGTGGCTTCGTTCCCAGAACTAGAGGCTTCTACCTCTTCCCAGATGTTATTTTGGGTACAAAACAAAGGTTCTGGCTGAACACTGTGGCAATGACCTGGGGCTTCCCAGTCTCAGAACTGTGAGCTAAAAATATTCTTGTTTATAAATTACCTAGTGTTGGAGCCAGCAAGATGGCTCAGCGGTCTAAAGTGCCTGCCCCAAGCACCATGGTTCGATCCCCAGCAAAACATCCTGTGCCAGCCCCACCCCCAGGACAGACTGAGCCAGCCATAATATGTATGTATGTATTTATTTATTTATTGTCTTTTTGAGACAGGGTCTCGCTATGCAGCTCAGGCTGGCCTTGAGCTCACGTTTGTAGCCCAGGCTGGTCTCGAACTTGCACTGATCCTCCTGTTTCAGCCTCCCAAGTGCTGGGATTACAGGCATGTGCGACCACGCTCGACTATAACATGTATTTTTAAAAAATTTCCTAGTGTTAATATTCTGTTTTAACAACAGAAAACAGCTACCATTCCTAACAGTATTACTTTTCCCAACTCAAGGACTCACATATGTATCATTTAGCAGTCCTATCTCTATTTCCGTTCCATCTGGAACAGTTCTTTCCCTTTCATGGTCTTCACCCCACCCCACCCTGGAGACAGGGTCTTGCTATGTAATTCAGGCTGGCCTCAAACTCAGCGATCATCCTGCCTCAGTCTCCAAGAGCTGGGTTTACATGCATGTGCCACCATGCCCAGCTGCTGATCTTGACTTTTGAAAACCCGGCCCATTCCTTGGTACCATTAATTGATTTCTTCATGATCCAATTCAAAGCACACAGTTTAGCCTCATGATGTTGACAGACCACGTGAGTGAGATGACAGCCCTCAGATTTCATCAATCACTGTCAAGGATTTTTTTTTAAAGCTGGGTTACATGTCCTCCTTTTATGCACAAAAGCATAAAATAGAGCTCTTTGATTTAGCCTACTCCCTTGGTATATCCTGGAAATCACTCAGCTCCCGAAGATCTGGTTTCACAACTGTTCAGTACACAATGTGGGGCGTTGTGTGGACGCACAGGAGTTGACTCAGCCCATCCAAATGCTGCCCTTGCAACCACACCCCTGCGGCCACAGCCACCAGTGACCTCCTACATACATCCACATTCCTGCCCGGGCAGGCGTTTCTTCAGGGAAAGTTCTCAGCAGTGCAGTGAATGTGGGAAGGGGAACGACACAGGAAGTGTGGTGAGATGTTGCCAGACTCCATTTACCGAGCTGTGTGCTTTCCCGCAGGGCAGCTCCTGCTTTCCTCAGAAGCCTTCTTACTTCTGTGTTCTTTACAGACTGGGTATGCCAAAAGCAGCACCTCAAAATACCGTACCATTCCTCTCCCATTAGGACAGAAACAGATCATCCTCCCATTTTGGGGGAGGAGACCAGGGTTCGAACTTGCGACCTTGCACTTGCCAGGCAGTTGTGCCACGGAGCTATTTCCCCAGCCCACCTTCCATTTGTTTCTTTTTTTTTTTTTTTTTTGCCTTTTTTTGAGATAGGGTCTCGGTATGCAGTTGAGGCTGGCCTTGAGCTCACTTTTGTAGCCCAGGCTGGTCTCGAACTCGCACCGATCCTCCTGCCTCAGCCTCCCGAGTGCTGGGATTACAGGCATGAGCCACCACGCCCGGCTTCCATTTGTTTCCACCTGATGTTAAGTCTTTTTTGTACCTATTGTGTCTTCTATCTTTTAAACTGGGTTGTCCATGTTTGAGTCTCTCAGTCTTTCACAATGACTTACATAGTGGACTGTTAACCTTTTACCTGTGACACGTTGCATTATATTTGCATAACATCTGCTCTGGGTTTGTGATTACAGCTAGGAGACTGATTTTTCTTTTCTGTACTGCAGCCTCTGCGCAATGCGGCATTTGCTGGGGCGGGGCGCTGGCGCATGCGCATGCGCACTGGCCCTCAGGGCCCTAGGGTGGAGCCGAGAGGAGCCCAGGCCCCGCCGCAAGAGGCGCTCTCGCGGCCTGGCGCGGCTTTTCGCCGCTCCTTTTGCATTGTCTCGGCCAAACGGCCCGTTTGCCACTCGATTCTGAGCCCGCGGCCCCAATCCAGGGTGGGCCTTGGCTCACGGTGCCAGACCTAGTTCGGAGGCCCCTCGCGCCGCCGCGCCCTTTAGCGCTGCGCCCCCTGGCGGACGCCAAGCGCCATCAACAACGCTTGCTTCTCCCTGAGATTCCCTGCGCTCAGGGAAGAGGGCCCGCCTTCCTCTGATCCACCTTCTCAAGCTGTCTTTGTTACACTAATTCGGAGTCCAAGCAGGACCCCACTGTCTAAGGCTCAGCCAGACCAGGTGGGGGTACCCTCTCTTAGTGCTCTCTACCCACTGGAAACTGTAGAGATCCCCCCACATCAGTTCTCTAGGCGCACCAAACGGTGGGACTCAGGCCATTCGTTGGTATTACCAGAATAATGTAGACAGTACAACCAGGCTTGTGGGGCCGCTCCCCTCCACCCACCTGAACCTGGGCAACCTTGCCTTTATCCTAAGGCCCACAACCTACCTAAGAAAAAGACCCCTGGCCCAGCTAAAGTCCCATGTGCCAGACCTATTTGTCATAACAAGTAACTTCACTTGGAGCTGGTTCATAGTTTGTGAATGTGGACTGCATCTGATACATCCAGTTATGAGTGCATTGGAGGACAGGACATGCGCAACAGATACAGCTGAGCTTGATATAGGAGAATGAAACTCTCAGCCCTGCTGATGTCCAAAATGGAGTTCTGGTTGCCTAAAATTGAGGAATGAATTGTAGGAACAGCGGAGGTTCAGAATTTTATGTGTTAGCTGGGCGTGGCAGTGCACACCTGTAATCCCAGCACTCGGGAGGCTGAGGCAGGAGGATCGATCGGTGCAAGTTCAAGACCAGCCTGGGCTACAAAAGTGAGCTCAAGGCCAGCCTGAACTGAATAGTGAGACCCTGTCTCAAAAAGACAAAAACAAAACAAAAAACCAGAATTTTATTTTTTGTATTTAGGACAGTGTCAATAGGGTCTCATTACACAGATTGGGCTTGTAGTGATTTTCCTGTTTTCAGCTTTCCAAATGCTGAAATTATAGGCACATGCCACCATGCCCAGTCTCCATCACCGGCTCAGTGCACCCTGTGGGACGAAGCCTACACTTTAATAGCTGATCTATAAGGCCAGCCCCCCCCCCAAATTTTTTTAAGTAAATAATTTATTGAGAGAAAGAAAAGTTTATGCCTCAGAGAAGTGCTCAGCAACCACCAGCTTTGCTTTTCAAGGTCATTTATTAAGCAAAGCCACAAGGTGAGGCTGGCTTAAGGTGAGAAAGAATTACAATCAAGAAGATTACAAGTAGAGTTGTGAGCCGGGCGTGGTGGCGCATGCCTGTAATCCCAGTACTTGGGAGGCTGAGGCAGGAGGATCAGTGCAAGTTCAAGACCAGCCTGGGCCACAAAAGTGAGCTCAGGCCCACCTGAACTCTACAGTGAGACCCTATCTCAAAAAGACAAAAAAAAAAAAGACAAGTAGAGTTGTGTAGGTAATATTAATCCAATGGCAAAGGTTAGGATCAGTGTCAGGTGGGACAGTCAACCAATAGGATTACAAGTATAGTCTCTTGGGCAATATATTTGGTTGGTACAGGGTCTCAGTTGTACCTCAGACTCAGTGATCCTCCTGTTTTCAGCCTCCCGAGTGCTGGGATTATAGGCTTACACCACTATGCCTAGACTGCATAATGAGACCCTGTACCAAATAAATAAATGATTAAAAATATTTTGGGGGCTGGGGAGATAGCTCAGTAGAATAAGTGCTTGCCTGGCAAGTGCAGGGGCCTGAGTTCAAGCCCCAGTTCCACAAAAAGAAAAAAAAAAATAAATTAAAATTCTTCAAGCCGGGCGTGGTGGCTCACGCCTGTAATCCCAGCACTCGGGAGGCTGAGGCAGAAGGATTGGTGCGAGTTCGAGACCAGCCTGGGCTACAAAAGTGAGCTCAGGACCAGCCTCAACTGCATAGGAGACCCTGTCTCAAAAAGACAAAAAAAAAAAAAAAAAAAAAAAAAAAAATTCTTCAACCTAGTGCCTTTATCCTTTTCTCTCTATTGGTCATCCTGGAGAACCTAAAAACCTCATTTGGCCCCAATCACCCAGGGTAACAGGAGCTTTATATAGGAAGGACTCAGGAACAGTCCAATGGGGAAGGTGATTGGATGACCAACCTGGAAGCTTGCTGTGATGGTGAAGAGTTTTTATTGGGGTTTTGTGACATCGGTGTGATTAGGTGGCCATTGGCAATTGCAGTCAACCTTAGCCCTTCTTCCCTCTCTGAGAAGAATCCCTCAGCTGATTTTCTGGCCACCAGGCCCAGCCTCCATCTATCCAGATGCTGGCCAGTCTACAATGAGGATTGATAGGTTCTGGCCCTAGTATGAATTGTTGAATCATTATGGTGGTCATCTAACATGGCTGAAGCCCTTAAAACAACAGCTTATCTTGCCAAAGGCCACCTCCCCCTTCTTCTCCAACTCAGCCCAGGGTACAATTTCCTTCTACTTGTCCTGCCACCTCCGGGAAGGCCCCAATCAGCTCCTCAGGTAAATCTAAACATCCTCCTCATATCCCACCCCTGGTAAAAGGTCATAAAAGCCTCAGCCTCCCTTTGTTCCGATTCAGAGAATTCCTTATCTTCCCCGAATTCTCTCCATGTCCTCCAAGAGAATAAAGCCCTTTTCTCTTTTTCCTTCTGCCTGTTTCTCAGCTGCGACACTGTGAAAAACCAATCAAGGATGTTGGCTGTGGTTAATGGTGTCATACCCACGAACAAGTACTCCTATCATTTAAGAAATTTCAAGGGCTTGGGGAGCTCAGTGCTAGGAGTTTTGGTCAAAAACCAAATACCACATAGCCTTTGTTCTGTGCCACACACCCTAAAAATCACAACTCAGACTCATTGGGAGAAAAGCATCAAACAAATCTCAGTGGAAGGACATTCTACAACATAGCCAATCAGCCTAAAACATCTCAGATTTGCAATAAACAGAGCCTGGGGAATTCCACAGCCAGGAGGCATGCCACGTGACTTTGCTGCAGAGCCTGGGCCAGTGTCTTGAGGGAAGAAAAGGACTTGGGGAGACATCTAAGTGAAAGCTTGAAAGCTGTATTGTGACATGTGACATAAGTATAAAACATGCACTAATAATATAAGGTACAATACTGACTTACTAATTGTAACAAGGGGACTATACTAAGGGCAGATAGAAATGAAAGCAAACTGGTATGTTGGAACTTTCTTCACTCTTTTACAAGTTTCTTTGTAACTATCCAAAACATTTCAAAAATTCTAAAAACAAGTTACTCCCTTTTTTTTTTTTTTTTTTTTTTTTTTTTTTGCAATACTAGCTTTACTTTCCTCATTACTAGCATTGAACCCAGAGCCTAGTCACTACACAGGCATTGCACTTACCCCCATCCCTTTTTAAATCTTATCTTGACACAGGCACAGGGTCTTGCTAAATCTCTGAATTGCCCAAGTTAGGCTCAAACTCGTGTTCCTCGTGTCTCAGCCTCCCAGACTACTGTGATTACTGGTATGCATCACCAGGCCCTGCTAGTTCTCAAAGTGATACCAACTGCAATTGGAAAATCCAGGATAGAAACTATCAGAGATACTCCAGTGATAACACAAGAAGAAAAGGATAGCAATAGCAAGGCCAAAGAGCACAGAGCTTCCTGGGCAGCTCAGGCCCATCCCCCCAACAGTGGCAGCTTAACTGCTGGGTACCAGGGAGGTCAGGGGACAGAGCAAGCGGAAGCCTCCAGCCTCACCCTTCCTGTGGAGGCAGCCCTGACCCCCTGGCCCAGCTGGCTGTGGACAGCAGCTGGCAGGACAGATAAATACCAGCGACTGGACTGGCTGCCTCAAAACTGAGGATGATGTACAATGACCCACCACTGTTCCCTAGAGCAGAGGAGCTAAGGCCTGAGTTGAGTTAAATTGTGCACTCCTAAAAATGACATCTGTCAGTCCCAAGACCCAGTAGCCCAGAATGTGCTTTTTCTGAGAAATACGACCATGGTGGTTATCATAAGTGAAGATGAGGTCGTGCTAATCCAGTGTGACCACTGATTTCACAAGAAGAAAACTGTGAGAAGAGAGACAGAGAGGGGCCCTATGGTAACACAGGCTGAGATGCAGTGTGTGCCAAAGCATGAAATTAAGAACAAGGAAGGAGTCCCCGCAGGGTTCAGAGGGACTTCTGTTTCAGCCATCTAGCCTCCAGAATTAGGAGACAACTATATTGTTTTTAAAGCCACCCAAAGCCGGGCATGGTAGCTCACGCCTGTAATCCCAGCACTTGGGAGGCTGAGGCAGGAGGAGTGGTGCGAGTTCGAGACCAGCCTGGGCTACAAAAGTGAGCTCAAGGTCAGCCTCAGCCTCAACTGCATAGCAAGATCCTGTCTCAAAAAGACAAAAAAAAAAGAAGGGCTGGGGAGAAGATAGCTCCAAGGCACAAGTGCCCGTTGGGCAAGTGCAAGGTCGTGAGTTCAAACCCTGGTCCCACACACACACAAAAATAATAATAATAATAAAAAAAATAAAGCCACCTAGTTTACAATACTTTGTTACAGATGCATACTAACACAGTCATTAAAGTTTTCCTCTGGGGCTAATGAAGATATTCTCTATTGGAAACTATTTTTTTCTTTTTTCTTCCTTTTTGAGACAGGGTCTTGCTATGCAGTTCAGGTTGGCCTTGAGCTCCCTTTTGCAGCCCAGGTTGGTCTCGAACTTGCAACGATCCTCCTGCCTCAGCCTCCCAAGTGCTGGGATTACAGGCGTGCGCCACCATGCCTGGCCAGAAGCTATGTTTTGAACCAGGATCTTGCTATGCAGTTCAGACTGGCCTCAAACTCACTATGTAACCCAAAATGGCCTCAAATTCACAGTGAGCCTCCTGCCTCAGCCTCCCACGTGCTGGGACTATGGGCAAGGCCACCATAAATGCTGTTTTATTTTTGAGCCATTTGATCACATGATCTGTTGATACAGTGAAATTAAAAATGAATAAGGAAAACAGCCAGAAAGTAGCCTTTCAAAAGTGAAAAATAGCCGGGCGTGGTAGCTCACGCCTGTAATCCCAGCACTCGGGAGGCTGAGGCAGGAGGATTGGTGCAAGTTCGAGACCAGCCTGGGCTACAAAAGTGAGCTCAAGGCCAGCCTCAACTGCATAGCGAGACCTTGTCTCAAAAAGACAAAAAAAAAAAAAAAAAACAAAAGTGAAAAATAAACTGGACTGCCAAGCTGAGAGGTCAGGAATTGATTAGGGCACCATCAGCTATTCGGACCAGTGCAGCAGCAGGAAAAGTCACCTGGAGGCAACAGTGTACTTGTAGTACACGGGAAGAAAGATCCTTGTGGGCAAGGCTGTGCCCTAGCTAGGTAGAAGTGGTGAGGCTGGCGCCGGCGCCATTACTGCGTGCGTCTCCCAGGACTTGAGGTCCCAAACAAAGAACAGAACACGACACACAGAAAAGCCAGCAAGGGTGTGCATTTATTTGATGTGGTAAGGAAATGCACTCTTTAAGGCAAGAGAGAGGCCTAATGAAAGGGCTTGACGTACCCTGGAATAGGCAAAAGGGTTTTTATTAACCAGAATTCCCGTATTATCTCCCTCTCGTGCAAATAAGGTATCTTGACAGTGGTCCTATCGCTCACTGGGCCTCTTGCAAGGCGTAAAGCTGTTCTAAGGAAAAGCTAGCTTGCCTTCCGGCTGTACCTAGAAGATCAGGAATGGTGTCTTTTGATTGGCTGTGCCCGTATGCAAATGAAGGATTGAAAACGCATATTCTGATTGGCCCTGTGAATAGCACCATATTCAAATGAAGGATTGAAAATCGCGCTTTTCTGATTGGTTCTTTGTAGAGTAATGATGTCATAGGACTGAGAGAGTCTCCCTGCCAGTACTACACTACCTTGCCTTTGAATGTTTTATTTTTAAGCGTAAAAAAAAAAAAAAAAAAAAAAAGAGAGACCAGCTGAAATTCCTCCATATTAAGTACTGCTTAGATAAATGGTTTTAATCATAGAAATGATCTTACCCTACTTAGTTTCAGCAAATGAAATAATGTTTATAGCTCCCTGCATTTTAGACCTTTAAGCTGCTCTGGAATTGGAATTTATCGTAACGTGTATGTCAGCGTCTCTCCAGCGCATGCTAGCTGAGTTGATTTCTCCTCTTGTGTCTCTGTTAGCCAGGTTTGCATCTCTGTGACCCCAAAGAGCAACCGCGTTGCTTGACTCGTGGAGAGAGAAGTCTCAGTCCGCCGCTCTAGGGCTAGTGGTAGAATCCAAGGCAGAGGCAGCCTCTCATCTGACAGCCAGGGGGCAGGGAGAAAGCTCTAGAGAGCAAAGGCCAGTTGGGAGTGTGGCGCGGGCTGTAATCCCAGCACTCCTCCAGAGCCTGAGGAATGAGGATCACCACAGGCCATTTGAGGCCCGCCCAGACTAGAAAAGGAAACCTTGTCTCAAAAAAACAAAACAAACAAAAGCCCAGGATGGGCCAGGGAGTGACATAGTCCCTAAGGCCATTCTCCTGTAACTGCTCAATGGCTTCCAATTCTGATCTCCTGGACAAGTTGATCCACAGATGAAGTAAGAGCCTGTGAATCATCCCTTCCACAGCACCCTCTTTGGACTGTCATGCTAAACAATAGCAACACTTGCGTGTGAAAATACAGCTTTTAGAGTTCTTTCCTCAATTACAACGACTAATGCTATTTTTTATTCCTTAGAGTGAAATTCTTTGTTTCTTGCAACGCTGCCCCAAATTCATGTGTTGGGAACTTAATCCATGAATTCCTATGTTGATGGTGTTTGGAAATAATGAGGATTAGGTAAAGTCCTCAGGATGGTGGCCTTGGGATGTGGCTGGTGGCTTTAGAGGAAGAGAAGCCAGGTATGCTGGTGTATGCTTATAATGCTTACACTGTAGGAGGCTGAGGCAAGAGGATCACAAATTTGAACTCAGCCTTCACAACTTAGCAAAGACCCTATCTCAAAAAAGACAAAAGGAGGAAGAGCAAAGTCCCCAAGTTCAAGCCCCAATACCATCAACAAGAAGGAGCATGGGGAGGGGAGGAGAAAGAAGAGCTGTCTGGCTGTATCATGCCCTTTGCTTTTTTATGGTGAGACAAGAAGGTCCTTAGTATCATGTGCCACCAATAATAAGAGCCAGTAGAAAATAATCAGCCATGAAAACTAGAGGCCAAAATTGACTGCCCGTCAGCCTATCCTTGCCTGCCCTGTTGTCACTATTCTCTTGCTCAGTGGACATTCTGTAAGGCGGGTGAGCCTAGAACATGCAGATTTGGGCTGGTATTTTGATCTCTAGTTTTTTTTTTTTTTCTTCTTCTTCTTTCAGAACTTTTGTTTATTTATTTATTTTTATGGCCAGCTCAGCCTGCCCTCAGGGCAGAGCTGGCACAGCATGTGGTGCGGTCCCTGCAGCCACCTAAGCTTTCCTAAGCAGGCACTTTAGACCACTGAGCCATCCTGCTGGGCCCTGATCTCTAGTTTTTAAGGCTTATTGTTTTTCCAGATGTCTTATTTTTGGGAAAAGAAGGTAGGTGCTGGTGAGAAGCTTTTGGACTTCTCAGCTACTATTACCATGGGATAAACAAACCTCTATTCTTTATAAATCACCTGGCTTCAAATGTTTTGTTATAGCAGTGAAAATGAAAGTTCTTTATATGGTAAATATTCCAGCTTATTAAAAATATATATGGCCATAGCCGGGCGTGGTGGCTCACGTCTGTAATCCCAGCACTCCGGAGGCTGAGGCAGGAGGATCGGTGCGGGTTCGAGACCAGCTTGGGCTACAAAAGTGAGCTCAAGGCTAGCCTGAACTGCATAGCGAGACCCTGTCTCAAAAAGACAAAAAAAAAAAAAAAAAAAAAAAAAAAAAAAAAAAAAAAAAAAAAAAAAAAAAAAAAAAAAAAAAAAAAAAAAAAAAAAAAATATATATATATATATATATATATATATATATATATATATATATATATATATATAAATATATATGGCCAGGCATGGTGGTCCACAGCTGCAATTCCAACTCCTTGGGAAAATGCAATAAGAGAATCATTTTTTTTTAGAATTTTTTTTTTTTCTTGTTTCAGAACCTTTGTTTGTTTATTCACTCATTTTT
>PVJA010053038.1:0-12146 GCA_004027025.1 Myocastor coypus
TCTTCTTCTTCTTCTTCTTCTTCTTCTTCTTCTTCTTCTTCTTCTTCTTCTTCTTCTTCTTCTTCTTCTTCTTCTTCTTCTTCTGCTTTGATTTCCAAAATCAGGTTTTTATGCTATCTGTTACATCTTCTGTTTTTCTTAAATTTCTATTAGTCATAGTTCAGCCTTCTCTGATTTATACAGTGGCTGTTACATACACTTTCCATGATCTCTTGCTGGTTTCAAGGTATCTCTTCATGTATTGTCTGAGGCATCAGTGCTGTGTTGTGATTCTGACACTCTCTACATATTTTTCCTGAGTGACATTTTCCGTTTTGCAGCACAAAGGACAATATCCAGGGGAGGTAGGTGTGTGTGTGTGTGATGTGTATATGTATAGGTTTATGATGCACATATGTACTTAACAGTTTCTAAGCCGGGCGTGGTGGCGCACGCCTGTAATCCCAGCACTCGGGAGGCTGAGGCAGGAGGATCGGTGCGAGTTCGAGACCAGCCTGGGCTACAAAAGTGAGCTCAAGGCCAGTGTCAACTGCATAGCAAGACCATGTCTCAAAAAGACAAAAAAAAAAAAAGAAAAGAAAAGAAAACAGTTTCTAAAGAATAATGCTATACATATGACATGTATTTTACCTGGTCTTAAATGTATTGACTTTGAAGTTTCCAAAAGTTCCTTCTTTCATAGGAAAATTTTTGATTCTTTCTATGAAAATACTGCACTAACAAGACAAATCCATAGTGTTGATGACTCTAAATATAACCAACCATGAGAAACATTCAGTCACTCAGGATTGGATTTCTAAATTATTACTAACAGGTAACTAAAATAGAATAGTGCAAATTACAGAGAGGTTAAATGCAGAAAAAATCCATAACAGTGAAAGAGTATTTATTTGCATGTAACCAAATAAATTATAACCATCTCTCTGACATCAGTTACAAACTATACAATCCTATAGCAGAACATATGAATAAGAGTTCACTTGAGCTGCTTGCATCGACACTGTTTTTGATAAAGACAGTATTGAAATTCATAGATTAGAATACCTTCATGACTTTCTGATGACATTGGCCACACAATGAAAAAGAGAGAAAACTAATCTCCATACTAACTTCAAGAGCATGTAAAATTCAGTGGAGAATGAAAATAGTGAAATTATTATAGATCTGTAGGAAGTCAGAAGATATTCAATACCTACTTCAATAATTTTTAGTATGATATATTGTAAAACTCAGAAGAAATGAAGAAATTCCTAAAAACGTATGCATTACCAAAGCTGAGTCAAGAAGATATAAAAATTCTGAATAACTTAATATCAATCAATAAAATTAAAATTGTAATCAAAACCTTAGCAACAAAGAAAAGCGCATGTGCTGATGGATTCATTGCTGAATACTCCAGAAAATTTATAGAATTTCACACCAAAGCTTCTCAAAATATTTGATAAAACTGAAAGGAAAGCAGTAGTCCCTAACTCATTCCTGAAGGCAAATGTTACCTTGATACCAAAATCAGAGAAGGGACCCCACCAAAAAAGATAGGCCAATTTCCATTACGTATGCGAAACTCCTTAATAAGATACTAGGAAACAAGCCGGGCGTGGTGGCGCACGCCTGTAATCCCAGCACTCGGGAGGCTGAGGCAGGAGGATTAGTGAGAGTTCAAGACGAGCCTGGGCTACAAAAGTGAGCTCAAGGCCAGCCTGAACTGCATAACAAGACCCTGTCTCAAAAAAAAAAGACAAAAGGAAAAAGGGGATAAGTGCACACCAGTTATACTAGCAGTGTGACCTAGTTCATTTAAAGACAGCTTGTGAGTTCCTTGGATCGGAGAAATTTTTATGTCCATGTCTTGTACCCGAAGCAACTACTTCAAAGATAACAACATGTAATGCCTTAGCTATCATTATTTTCCTGTTATTTTATTATAAAATTCTGTTTCACTTTTTTTACAAAATAAAATTTCAAATTGTACAAAGTAGAACCATATTATATGAAATCTTACACAGTGTTAGTCATGTTTTATAAATATAACTTAATGTAAAATTAGATTTTATGCTTTTAAAATATAACAGCTTTATTGCATGAAAATTTGCATGTCACTCAACTAAAAGCTTAATGGGATTGACTAATAAATTTAAACTCACTTCTATGACATATTTCTGGTTATCAAACTTACTATACTTTCACTTTCTTGGTCTATTATACTTTGAATTCATGGAATTGCTGTCATTTTTATCCTACTTCTGTATTAATATTTTCTTTTATCTATTAATGAATATACACTTACCTTAACACTTTTCTTTCTAATCATTTCTAAATTAAATCAGTCTCCTTTAAATTCACATAAAGGCTTTTACATTTCTTGGTACTACTCAAAATTTCCAGTGGATATTATGAAAATATTTTTGTTAATATTTAACATTTAATAAACCTGGACACAGACCACATGATCTTTCCTTTCCTTTATTTCATCTCTTGAATTCTATTTTAAATTTTTAATTATTTAATTTTTGTAATTTTATTTACATATACCTTTGCCGTACAATAAGTATAACAATTCTTATTCTGAAAAGGCCATCTTAATTATGTGCTTGAGACACACATACTAATATAAATTTCTGTTCCTATGACAACCTAGTTGTCTACTCTATAATATATAAGTTTATAATGACAAAAAAACAACAGTTTTCCTATATGATGTTCATTTAAAAGAATATTATAATCATGGATCTGATATCCTTGAAAATTATAATGGATTATGACAAATACATAAAGACATTTGAAAATGCAAATCAAAATGTAAACTGTATTTATCCCTAATAAAGATATTCTAAGAATTATTAATGTAGAAACTAATAATACAAATAGATAATTAGAAGAAGTTAGCTTCACTACAATGAGGACAACAATATGCATTGTATCAATTATTGGGAATGTATTACTAACGTGTTTTGAAACTGTCACATTGTAATTTCTTACTAAAAGTAGTAAAAAAAATTAGATCTTGTAAAAATAATGTTAGCCTCATGACAAAGGAAATTCTCAAAAAATATTTATCTTAAGTCTTATATTTGACATAATTATTTTTTTGCCATTGATTACTGATTTATTACCAAGTCAATAATTCTTCATTCCTTATCTGAAATTTTAGGCATTAATTATAGGTTAGGAAAATTCTGCGTGCATAACTACATATTTTTATTCTTACTGTAGCCTACATCCTCACATACATATTGGTACCATATAACTGATATGTTTACATATTAATCATTTTAAAATATCAAAAACGTAATGATTGACGTGAAAGTTATATTATGTTACTATATGGAGCTTCAAGCTACATGTATATGTGTTACCTATACATAACTATCTCTGAAAAGGTATGTGAATATACCTCTTATAGGTATTCTGCTAAAATTATAATGTTTCAGAATATATAAAATACAAATAACTTTTGAAAAATTTACAAAGTAATTGAAAGCAAAAACTATTGTTAAATTGTGTCTTGATAATATAAAATTTGTTATTAATTAACCTTTCTCTAGAATTTGCTAAAATGACTGGTCACTGTCAAGAATATGCTTCACAATCTTATTTCTTATCATTTTTTCCAGCCACCAATAAATTCAGATGAAGTCTAGATGTCAATATACCTATTGCACTTGTCAGAGCAGATAAATTCTGGAGGCCACTAAAGAGTGAGGATTCCATCAGCTGAAAAGATCTTTCTTCTCTTGACATGGCCCATGCAATTTGTCAGGCTATGAATCAAAATCTGCCATTATAAATCCACACTTAAAAGCATTACTAGGGCCCGGCGGGATGGCTCAGTGGTCTAAAGCCCCTGCTTGGGAAAGCTTGGGCAGCTTCAGGGACTGCGGTTCGATCCCCAGCACCATATGCTGCGCCAGCCCTGCCCTCGGGGTGGGCTGAGCTGGCCATAAAAATAAGTGAATAAACAAATAAAGGTTCTGAAGCAAGAAATAAATAAATAAATAAAATAAAAAATTTAAAAAAAAAAAACATTACTAGTAAGCTCTTTGTGGTGTTACCTGTTGTTGGTAAGAGAATGTCCTAATTTCTAGTGTCACTGTTAAAGATTTGTTCATTTGAAATAGTTTGTCTTATTCTTGAATATTCATAAGCAGTTGCTTTCTTAAAATCCCACATACAATAACAAAAAAAAAAAACAGACAGTAAGACTTGCAAATGAATGGGTTCATAATTTCTTAAAGAACATGTTGCATTTTTCCTGACAGCTGGCTAAATTTCTCTCAGAAGGCAGGTACCATACACAAAAATGCCTCAAGTTTTCCATAGCTGATGTTAATGAAACACTGAAATCCATGTCCAATGTGAAATAGAGATATTCATTTGCATTATTATGCTGGTTTTTACATTGTCTATGTTTTGGGGGGGGTTGTTTTTTTGTTTGTTTGTTTGTTTTTTTGTTTTTTTTTTGTTTTTTTTGTTTTTTTTGTTTTTGTTTTGGTTTTGTGTTCATTAACAGCTTTATTTTGCAACCTGTGGGCTGGCTTCCCAGTTCTTGCCTCCAAGGAGAAAGGCAACAAAAGGAAGAAGTGTTGGGTAAAAAAAGGGAAAGTCTCTACAGGATTCACCTTGTGTTCTCTTTTCTGCCAAAGTATTCATCGCACAGTGCACAGGTAGGGTAGGGTAGGTAGGTAGGTAGGTAGGGTGGGTCACGTGCCGCTCCCTTGCTGAGGTCTTCACCATACCATCAAAGAAGGGAGAAGAAACAAATGGGGCTGGCTGTAGAATAGAGAATAGAGAGAAAGGGACTCATCAGCGTTACCCTCACACCAGCCAGGTTCCCCCATTCTGTCCCCCCCCACTCCCTGTGCCCTTACTTACCTTCTAGAGGGTGACATGCATGAAGTTTTGGTGAGTGCGCATCATCACAGCTCCTCATCCATGTGGTGGGTGGTGAGAAAAGCAGAGGCTTCACTGGAGCATAATCTTCTCGGTTTTTTTCAAGATGGGCTCTTTGGCGAAAGCTTGGAGGGCACCAGCTCTCTGAATACTCCTTTACAGCATAATATGCTTATGCTCACACCACCGTGGAGGAAAAGAGCTCATAACCACATAGAAAACTCTGTCGTGCTCACAACAAAGGAACTTGTTCCCTCCTACTTTGCCTATGTATTTTAATATGGCTTCTTAAATTCTGGATAAATAGTATTTTAAATTCTAACAGGTAAAATGCAACAAAAGTATCAACTAGCATGTATTTTAAAACACAAAATTTGACCTGTACAAAAACTCATTCACACATTGTAAAAAAAAAAAAAATGTTCCCTATCCAGCACCAGAATTGTCTATTATTTTGTACACATCATTATTTCTCAAACATTCAATATTAAGAAGATACATGTATTTTCTACATTTTTAACAGAGACATATATACATGTATATCTATATATACATGTATATCTATATATCTATATATCTATATACATATATACATGTATATCTATATATATATATCTGTAGATATATATAGATATCTATAGATATATAGATATAGATACACACATACATACACACACTAACACACATTTTCCAGGTTCACTTAAGTCAGACTTTTCACTCAACATTTTTGAGGTATATAACTTATATTTATTTTTTTCATTGTTAAGGGATTGTGTAAAGAATAATCTCATCTCCATTATTTGATATTAATGTAAATATTCAAGAAAACATGGGGCTTTTATTTGCATTTTATAAGATGAGGACACCTGTTGTCCCATTGTTAAGGTTTGTGTGTAGGTGTCTCCCCAAAGCCTCATGCAGCCATGGGGCAGCTTCTGGAATTCGTAATTGATTATTGCGGAAATGGGTGCTGCCTCTTCCCTGGGGCAGGTGATTTGTATTTCAATGTAAAGGACAAGAAGTTAGCTGCTTGAGCAGCTAGCTCTGCCTGCTGTCTTGCTCTCTGCCCCACCACCATGGAAGTTTGCCCCCTGCCATGTGCCAGTCTGCTTTGGGGTCAGATGAATATGGACTGAAACCTCCAGTAACTGTGAACTACATAAACCTGTCCTTCCTTCATTTTGGGTGTCAGGTATTTGTCCTTGCAACAAGAGAAGAGTAACTAAGACACCCATGAAACATTCACTGAGGTGAATGAGTTCATCCACACATCAACAATTCTCTTTGTCTGCCTCTCTGTGGCCTAGTGGAACAAATTCCTCCATGAGAAGCACATATTCTCTGGTTTCTTCTTCCTTCCAGCACCTCCAACCCACATCTGCTCCATGAGACTTACAAGGGCTTCAAAAACAGAAGAAGTATGATTCAATGCCTGAGCAAAGTGACCAATAGCAAATAGCATTGCACAGTTGCTGAGGACCAGCTTGATGTGGTAGAAGCAGGTCATAGTTAATATCAATAAATTGGCACAAAAATAAACAAAGTGTCTGTCCCAGGCCTACATGGTGAGACCTACATGTGGCAAGACCCATGGCTAGATTAAGGACAGCTTAATCATTAAGTCAACAGCTAGAGCTGAGACTAGCATACACTCCCTGAAGTTCTGGTTCCACAAAACAAGATAATGTGGCTTCTGAGGACTTTACTCATCCAAACTCCTGTAAACTCATGACAGTTACAATCAGGTCACTAGTTAACCACGATCTGTTTCTATGTGCTTTACCAAAAATACATTGTTCTTCAATTCTTGAACCTTGATCGCATCAGCCGTACATCCCCACCACTTCCTGCAGCCCACCAGCAGCACACCCCTGCAATCAAACTGTGTACCTCACAAGGCCAAGGACATAGTGTCTTGTTGTTTTAACTCATCATTGGGCTTTGAACATCTTGATCACCTTGTAACTAAAATATATTTTGTTTGTGTTTTATTCTGTCATCATACTCCCAAACAGAAGCCTGGTGGTCCTAGACTAGGCCCACAGTACACGATATTTCATTAATAACTGAAGAATCATCAATACAGCAAATGAACAAATTTAGCAACATCTGAAAAATACAAAGATGGTAGAGAAGGCCATGGCATTTCATTCTAAAGGACTGACCCTACACACACACACACACACACACACACACACACACACACACACACAGTTCTGAGCAATGAAATAATACAATAAATCTTGAAATTTCTCACGAATACTCAATATTCATGAAAGAAACATCAATGAGTCAAAATAAACCAGAATGTGTAAATTACACGACAAGAATACTAAGAATTGAATAAAAGCACATACTTAATGTAGAATTAATAATGTCTCCTTTCAACTTATAAAGTTTCATTTTAGAAAGACAATGACAAATGCATCTGGGAGCTTGTGTGGATTAGGAGCTAGTATCAGAAGTTCATGCACTTTTACAGAAGAGTCAGATATGGGATTATCAGAAAGAAAATTCTAACCCATGTTGAACTTGTCCTGAGTCCCCAGCTATGCCTTTTACTCTGACAGAAACACTTTAATCTGTACTTGAGTAAGTCAAACATGAGAGTACATCATCTTTATATATTTCTGTATTAAGATTACAATTAACTGGATTTAGAAGACATTAGTTTATTTCACAAGTTTTTTCCTTCACCAAAAACAAGTTCTACAAACTGGCTATACCAAATGCTAGTTATGAACATGAGTTAATACAAAAGCCCAGAAGCCTGTGGGACCAGCCACTGGTCCACTTTAATGGAGTACAGCTAGAGAAGCCAAGCCAAGGTGCCAGACCCAAGCCAGGCACAACCTGATGAGTTGGAGATCAGTAGAACTAGATCTGGCCATCTGAAGCATACTGCTAGGCCCAGTGAGACCCATGCTGAGACCCAGAGGCATAGTCAGGATCCTCACAGAACTGAGGTGACAGGGGTAATGGGTGAACTGGTCTGTCAGGAAGACTCCAAGTACAAGGGGATATTCCCAGATAGAACACAAGGGAAATAACTTAAATATAAATTCCCAATTTATAATCTGCTTTGTCATAGAGCTATAATGTCTGCTCCTATATTCTAAAGAATAAGTCTATTTGTTATATCTGTCAATTTCTAAATTTCAATAGCTGTTATTAGAATTGCTAGTTATATCACTGTAACAGGATACGATATCTACCTTAACCACATGTTCTCCCTTGGGTAATAATACCCAGAGGTGCTTGGGTTATAACCACACCAAAGCCCTATACCAAGGGCCAGAGAGATAGCTCAGTAGAATAAGCACTTGCCTGGCAAGAGAAAGGTCCAGGTCCTGAGTACAATCCCACATACTGAATAACAAAAACCCTATAACAAAAGATGGAGGATAGTGCCAAATGGAAACCAATCAACAGAGAAGACAAAATCTACGCACACACAAAATAAGAATGTCTCATACAAGAGAGACCTAAAGAACAGACCCTTAACAGAGAGGTTCTGATTTCAGTGATATGGCTACCTACCATCAGACTTAACAAAAAAAGTATCCCAGAAATCAAAATAAGGAGTTCTCTTGGAAATGCAAAATGACAAAAAGAAGTAAAAAATGTGATTTCAGGCCCTGAGCCTACCCAGAACAAACCCAGGAGACATCAGCATACAAGAAACTGGAAGTCACACATCTGAAATGTATCAATTGTAGCAACTGAAATAAAGAAACAACTGCAGAAAGGTATAGAGAAAATAAGATCAGAAAAAATCTCCCAGGTTTAAAAAAAAACTATGATAAAATAATTACTAAGCATTTCTAGAGAACATACTGATAAAAAAAATAGGAAATATAAAACTGATAGAAACACTCAATGAACAATAAAAGAAAGAAACAGAATGCAAGAAGCAGATCCAAAAAGATATACAACAAACTAAAAACTCCATTAAAAGTTGGCAAAATCATTTGAATGAAAGTGAACATAGACTTTTGAGACCTTGAAGACCTTGAAGTAACCAGGAAAGGAAAAATGCCTTTAAAACAACAACAACAAGAAATAATACTTCAACAGCTGCAAGGCAATGCAAAGGTGAATAACATAAGACTAATAGGAATCCATGAGAAAGAAGGAACCAACACAAATAACATAAAAAGACTATCAACAAAAGTAATAGCAGAAAACATACCAAATATGAAGAAAAAAGTCTGACATTCAAATAACCAAGGCATATAGAAATCCAAATATCAACCCAATTAAAACTACTCACACACATGTAATAATCAAGATCCTAGAAATTCAGTACAAGTATGACATACTAAAAGGCACTAGAGAAAAGAAACAGATCACATTTAAAAGAAAAACCATCAGAATAACATATTTGACATAACAAACCACCAGGTAAAGAAGAGCATGGAGCAAATTATTTCAAGGCCTACAAGAAAACAAATTCCAACCCAGACACATACACTCTGAAAAACTCTCTTTAAAGTTTAACAGAGAAGGAAAACTTCCATGACAAACAACTAAAGCAATTCATGATGATCAGATGAACTCTACACGAAATATTAAAAGACATTCAAGAAAGAGATCAAGATGACCACACTTTCAAGAATAACAACAGGGGGGAAAAAAAAAAAGAAACCAAAAACACCAAACAGGACAAACGATGAAACACAGGAGAAAAGTAGGCACTTGTGCCCCTGAGCTATCTCCCCAGCCCTACAGCAGCACATTTTTGGCATAGGCAAATCTTAGAGACAACCGAAATGTCCATCATCTGAAGAATGGATACAAAATATGTGGTATTTTTATACAATGGAGTATTACTGAGCTACAAAGAATTATTAACTTGAGTCCTTTATAGGTAAGTGAATGCAACTAGAAAATATACTCATAAGTGAAATAAATCATACCCACATGTATAAATATCTTGTTGTCTCCATAGTTTAAGAGTCTGAATGAATAAATAAAATCTAAGAAAAAAAGATAGGAAAAAAGGAATGGGAAAAAATCATGCCATCATATATGATGGCTGAGATTGCTGATGTCTGCGATCTAAGCAACTACATTGAGGACAGAAATGTCTAATTAAAAAATCATGATTGAATACCTCTCTTTGATGTTCTAAATGTGTACCATTTCTAATGTCTTATAAATTCTTATACTTTCTTTAAAACAATTTTTTAAAATTAAAAAAGACAAGAAAAAAATTAAAGTTTTTTTGAAAGCAAGCATTACTATTCAACTAATCTTCCGTAGCTATACCTGATAATCTGAGCAACAGATTTGATAGTAAAACTAAGCAATACAACAATCATTATTAATTTGCTGTTCTTGTTTTGAAAATATGCATCCTATATATTTTGTATATTGCTCTGTTTTGGTCTTTGTTTCTGCATTTATTTTTACTTTCCAAAATGAAATTTTGAAAAACAAAATTAGTTAATATTTTAAATTTATTTTTATTATTATTTTTACACTATTCAGTACACTGCATAATGTTGCCTTCATCATAGTTGTTGTACTTCATCATAGAGTACAAGGTGCAGACATAATTTCTTTTCTAAACATCATTAGTATAGGGCCCGGTGGGATGGCTCGGTGGTCTAAAGCGCCTGCTTGGGAAGGCTTGAGTGGCTTCAGGGACCGCGGTTCGATCCCCGGCACCACATGCCGCGCCAGCCCTATCCTCTGGACGGGCTGAGCCAGCCATAAAAATGAGTAAATAAACAAACAAAGGTTCTGAAACAAGAAAAAATAAATAAATAAAATAAAATTTTAAACATCATGAGTATAGAACTTTTTTTCATTGCACAAAGAGAAAGTAACTGTACATTTACTCTAATAATCCAAAACAGTAGTGGATTATCAGCTCATTTGGCATTATTGAGGGCTATTTACTTGGGCCTTTTAGAACTCAGTGTATTAACATGGCTTTCATTTTTATACCTCATGGTTAGACTTTTCTGCTGGATGGTTAAGACCAAGATAAAGCAAGACATATGCTACAAAAAATATGTAATTTTTGTATCTGACAAGGTCAGTCAGGTCCCCTCAGGGTTTACCCCGGAACCAAGTACTGTGGTTTGCAAAGCAAATATCTGCCTACAAAATTATTTAATACTAAGATTGGGAATTCTGTAGCAGCTGGGATTCAGTTCCTGGTATGTAGTATGGGCCCTGCCCCCAGGGTGTACTGAGATGCTGATTGAGACTGAGTGTGGTGATGCAGGCCTGTAATCCCAATGCTTGGGATGCTGAAAACAGAATAACTGTGAGTCCAACCTACATAGTGAGATCCTGTAGATCCTGTAGTCCCTGTACCAAATATATATATATATATATATATATATATATATATATATATATATATGGATTTTAAAAGGAATGAGATTCCAGTAATTGAGGAAATTCTAAGCCAGCTATTAAAGGACCCTAATGCACTCTTAGCAATATTTATGATGTGTTCATTTGGTGTCCCATAAAGGTTTGTTTCTCAGATGAGAATGTTCAAACAGTAACAATGAAGTAACTCTAATATCTGGGAACTATAACATGGATTAGGAGTTTTTGAATCTTAAATGATCCCCTGGTAGAGCTAATAAGCTAATTACTTAACTATATCTGAATGTATATATGAAATTCACTGACTGGCAGTCAGCAAAATTCTCGTTGCTACCTGACATGTAGGACATTATTAAAAGTAGGACCAAAAGAAAGCTTCTGAAATTATACCTGCCTGTAAGACAACATATAACAACTTGTTTCTCCAAGTATGAAATTAATTGTATAGCTGCACAAATGACAAAAATAGTCTTCCTTCTAATATCAGTACCAAGTTAATGTGTTGGGATGCTATCATAGCCAGACAGAAAACAGAATGACTAGATTTTCATCAATTTCTACTGGCCCATAAACAGGTCTCTGCAAGGCAACGTTTTTACTGAATATCATTAGATTTTGATTCTTGATTTGGGAAATGATTTTCTTTTATAATTATCATTAGGTAAAATCAACAATTTAAGCTTTGTGTATTAAGAATTAGGGTTAACGCGCACCCGCTGCGGGTAAGCCCCTGCGCCCCTCTGCCCCGCCTCTGCGTTCCCGCGACTAACTTCCTGTCCCAGCCCAGCCCAAACCCCACCGCTGGGAGCTGAGCCCGCGCACCCGCTGCGGGTAAGCCCCTGCGCCCCTCTGCCCCGCCTCTGCGTTCCCGCGACTAACTTCCTGTCCCAGCCCAGCCCAAACCC
>PVJA010053039.1:0-12236 GCA_004027025.1 Myocastor coypus
TTTTTTTTTTTTTTTTTTTTTTTTTTTTTTTTTTTTTTTTTTTTTTTTTTGTCTTTCTGAAACAGGGTCTTATTATGCAATTCAGGCTAGCCTTGAGCTCACTTTTGTAGCCCAGGCTGGTCTCGAACTCACACCAATCCTCCTGCCTCAGCCTCCCAAGTGCAGTGCTGGGATTATAGGTGTGCACCACCACACCTGGCTCAGTGTTATTTTTTTTTAATTATTTGTTTATGTTATGGCCGGCTCAGTCCACCCTAGGGGTGGGGCTGGCGCAACTTGTGGTGCCAGGGATCTAACTTGGGTCCCTGAGGTTGCCTAAGAAGGTGCTTTAGGCTGCCGAGCTATCTCACCAGCCCCCTCACGGCTTCTTACTGTTGAGCTTTGGATGTTCTTCACATAGTGTGGGCCTAAGGTTCTCATCAGACTACAGCTGTCCTTTGATCCTCCATGTTCAGCATGTCTTTTATTCTCTAGGCAGTGTCCTCTGAAGAGCGAGAGAATTTAATTCTGATAAAGTCAAATTTATCCACTTCTTTTACAGATGATACTTTTTAGTGTTTTTGATTAAGAAATATTGCCTATCCCAAGGAGAGAACAAGACTTTTATGTTTTCTACATGACTTTCTTCCATGCTTTTGCATAATTTTTATTTTTTTTTTATTTTTTATTTTTTTCTTGTTTCACAACCTTTGTTTATTCACTCATTTTTATGGCTGACTCAACCCACCCCGAGGGCAGGGCTGGTGCAGCATGTGGTGCCGGGGATCGAACCGTGGTCCCTGAAGCTGCCCAAGCTTCCCCAAGCAGGCGCTTTAGACCACTGAGCCATCCTGCCGGGCCCAACTTTTGCATAATTTTTAAATTATAGGTTGAACATCCTCTACCCAAAAGGTTAGCGAAGCATGCCTGTTTCAGATTTTGGAGTTTTTAGCATTTGGTGTGTTTCTGTATACCTACTGGTCGAATAGTCCTAATCCTTAACTTTTGGGAGATTTGGATTTTGGAGAACCTCAGATTTTGGCTTTTCAGCTTAGAGGTTGCACTCTGCGGTCTTCCTTATCTCCAGCACATTTTCTGGTATCCCTTGCGAGCCCATTCTTCCACGCTAGGGCCATCAGAGGCGGATCAGTTCCCAAATGCGCCTGGGTTTTCTGCATGCTTCTTCATTATTGATTTCTAGAATAATTGACTCGTAGTTAGAAAGTACGATCTATGATCTCAGTCCTTTGAAATTTATTAAGATTTATTTTAATGGCTACCACATGGCTCGGCCTGACGGCTGCCGGTGAGTGCCGCCACGGACATCTGCTCCTCAGTTGGGGGTGGAAGGTTTCCCTCCCATCTACAGCATCAGGCTGGGTGGAAGCGCTCACGCCTAGTGGAGCTTCGCTGGTTTTTAAGATTCTTTCTCTATCAGTTACTGAGACAGATATTCAGGTCTGCCACTTTAGTTGTTTGTTTCTGGTCTCCTTTTAATTTTGTTGACTCATGCTTTCTCTCTGTTTTCAAACTCTAACTTTTTTTTTATTTTATTTTTATTTATTTATTTTTTTTTCTTGTTTCAGAACCTTTGTTGTTTATTCACTCATTTTTTATGGCCGGCTCAGCCCACTCCAAGGGCAGGGCTGGCACAGCATGTGGTGCCGGGGATCGAATCTCGTCCCCGAAGCCTCCCAAGCTTTCCCAAGCAGGCGCTTCAGACCACTGAGCCAACCCGCCGGGCCCCAAGCTCTAACTTTTGCATAAACATTGAAACTTTAAGATTTATAGGTGCTCTTGACTAATTAACTTTTTAAAACTTTTTTTTTTTCAGTGCTGAGGATGAAAGGAAGGCCTTGCATGTGCTGGGCGAGCCCCACCCCTGAGCCACAGCTCGGCCCGAATCAAGGCTGTAAGGTCACGGCGCAGCCCTCCACTTTGCCTGGTTATGTCAGAGCCATGTTCGCCTTTTATAGTCCCTGCTTGGGTGCTCTAGCTTTTTCCATGTTTTTTACTTTGACCTATGCCTTTGTATCTCATGGGCATGTGTCTCTGAGTATATATAGCATACGGGGAATTTGTACTCCTTCCAGCCTCACCCCCATAACTGGGCTCTGCCACACAGAGAGGCCTTTCCTTTAGGAAAATATAAAAATCCTGTTATAATTATAACAATCATTTTGCAGTACTTGAGACTGAATCCAGGAGCACATTACCTCGGAGCCATAGCCTCAGGGCCCTTTTGTCTTTCAATTTTTTAAAAAATTATTTTATTTTATTTTTTCTTGTTTCAGAACTTTTGTTTGTTTATTTTTATAGCCGGCTCAGCCTGCCCTGAGGGCAGGGCTGGCACAGCATGTGGTGCCAGGGATCGAACCGCGGTCCCTGCAGTCGTCCAAGCTTTCCCAAGCAGGCACTTTAGACCACTGAGCCATCCTGCCAGGCCCCTTGTCTTTCATTTTGAGACTAGGCCAGCCTGGCCTCAAGCCTGCAATCTTCCTGCCTCAGCCCGCAGGCCCAGCCGAGACTTCCATTACGTTTACAGGCTACAGCTTCTGCCTGGTTGCTTCAGAGTTCCCAAGCCAAGAGGCCAACAGCCCAGTAGAGGGTCCCCCTCCTGGCAGGAGGAGCATGGGGCCCTGGCCATCCCAGGGGTGTGTCGTTCCTGAACAGTGAGTCTGCCCCTGCCTCGTACATGGGATGGCCACAAGAACTCTGGACATCTATCCTACAGGTCAGCTGTTAAAGGCTAGCTTAGCTCCACACAGCCTCTTTCCCACCCACAGACGTCGTGCAGTAATGGAGCCCCTAAGCTCTGCGGGTGCAAAAAACAGCTTGGACGCCATCTTGCCCCATATCCAGATCCACAGAAAGCCGATTCTTCCATGTCCTCGCTGCTGATGTAGCAGTCCCATCCCGAGATCTGGGCCTGTCCTCTAGGTCACATGCTCAGAAAGCTGGCCCTACCCTGGCACCAGGCAGGCCTATGCGCAGGACCTTCATTCCCAGGGAAGCTGCCCCCTGCCTCCCAGGTGTCCATCCGTGAGTTCTCCTGGCTGACTGGTGTGGACAGTGCCTTGTGGGCCTCCGGGGTGCCCACGTCTTGCCCCTGGGACGGGGGCCTAGCTCCAAGCACCAAGAGCCAGGCTGCCCTGGCTGCCCTTCTGATCTCACTGCTCATCATGATAATTGAGTGCATATTTTGTCTTCAGCTAAGCGCTCCCAGATGGCCTTATCACAGGCCATTATCATCCTCATTACTATCAACAGTCCCTGTTTTATAGCAGCATCTCCTGCTTTGAGTGCTGGCCTGAGAGGAACGCTGAGTGAGCCCCTAGGGAGGCTGGTATCCTTCCAGGACACGCCCCCTTTCCACACCTGTCTCTTGAGTCCAGCTCCGTGGTTCAGTGCTTATCGCCACAGTCCCACAGAGCACATGGTGGCGTCTTGCTATTTCAGCTGTAGGCGCTGGCTTGTGACTTCCCTGGGAGCTCTGGGCTCTCCACATCCACTCCCACCCCGCCCCCCTGGCGTTCCCATCCTCCGTCTTCCAGTCATAACTAGATTGCCGTTAGATTCAGTTTTTGGAGCGGCGTGTTTATACCATCTCTACCTATGGCTAAGTCGTGTAATACACGACTTCCATTTTGCAGTGCTGTGACGCACACTCAAGGCCTCACGTGGGCTACACCGGGATTCTACGGCCGAGCCACACTCCCACCCCAGCATGCTGGTTATTGTTGTTCCCCTAGATGTATTTCAGAAAGTTCATGTCATCTTACTTTTGTGGTTAGTTTATTTTCTAGGCTTTTTACCAACGCACCCCAAACTTTGACCTCAGAGGAGAAGATCTCTCTCAGGCCCACACCCTGCGAGTCTCTCAGGCAGTGATGTTTCCCTGCCCGAGCCTGCTACTGTCCCAACCTTGGCTCCTGCTCCCCTCCCAGAGCCACTTCTGTTGTCCTTATGGAATTATCCTCCCCGCCCTCTGCCGAGATCCCGCAGGTGTGTTTCCCCTCCATCCCCTTTCTGGAACAGCCAGAGCTGGTCCCCTGCCAGTCCCCTAGCAGGGCGTGTGGGCGCTAAGAGCTCCCTCTTGCAGTCCCTAGGACCTGGGCAGGTACTGTCCTTCATGGTGCAAGAGACTTTGCCAGTGTGATTAAGACAAGAACTCTGTGCTTGTGATGTTGTTTGGGCTTACTACCTGGGCCCCATGAGTGACAAGCGGACGTCGGCCACTGGATAGCGTGAAGACAGAGATGGGAGAGGTGTGCAGATCAGCAAGGACTGTGACAAGCCAGCCGCAGGGGCTGGAGAAGAGCATTCACTTCTCTAGAGCCTCGTTTTTTTTTTGTTTTTTTTTTTTTTGTCTTTTTGAGACAGGGTCTCGCTATGCAGTTGAGGCTGGCCTTGAGCTCACTTTGGTAGCCCAGGCTAGTCTCGAACTTGCAGTGATCCTCCTGCCTCAGCCTCTGGAGTGCCGGGATTACAGGCGTGCACCACCACGCCCGGCTCCTACCTTTATTTCTTCTTCTGTTAAAAATGGGGGGCAAGATAAATTTCAGAGTTTTTGGCAATCCAAGCTAACATCTAACATCTACCCAGAAACTTCCAACATCAAGGGCCTAGTGTGGTGACTGACAGCTGCTAGTCGCCCCTTAACGTTCCCCGAGGACTGTGGCCAACCATGTGGAAAGGGTAACAGGTGGAAAGAGAAGGTGCCGCTGGCGCTCCTGGAGGAGGCTGTCGCACCGGCTTTCCGGACCTGAACTGGGCTGTTCCTGTCATAAGGAGCTCAGGGTGCTGCTGCTGAGGATGGCTGTGGTCCACTTTGGGGGAGCTCTGTCCCCTCCCTTGGGCATCACTTCCTGCTCCCAGAGAGAAGACAACGCACTGTCAGTATCTGGAGGAGCTTGTTGTGCTGGCTGTCCTGCTAGGACTCAGCTGCTGTTATTGTCGGAGAGCTCAGGACCTCGCTGTTGCTCAGGATGGCTGTGGTCCCTCGCAGGGGTGAGGGTGCTGCAGCACTTACCTTGAGCGTCGCTTCCTGGCTCCAGTGCAGATCCTCTGCCTGCTGGTGCAGATCCTTCAGCTTTTTTTAAAATTTCATTTTATAAAATACCCTTTTAATCCTTGTCCTTAAAATTATAAAGATTATTTATTTATTTATTTATTTCATATTTCAGAACCCTTGTTTGTTTATTCACTCATTTTTATGGCCGGCTCAGCCCGCCCCGAGGGTATGGCTGGCGCAGTATGTGGTGCCGGGGGATCGAACCGCGGTCCCTGAAGCCGCCCAAGCTTCCCAAGCAGGCGCTTTAGACCACTGAGCCATCCCGCCTGGCCCCAAAATTATAAAGATTATACATGATTTAGAAATGAGACTATACCCAACAATGACCTGAGAAGAGTCTGTTCATTCCTTTTCTTTTGTCTGGTCACTCAAAAACATGACGTTGTCGGCTATGATTGCTGTCGTTTGCTGCCTCCCATTGGTTTTGTCCGTGTGCTCACCATAGCCTACTTCTCCTTGGCACACACACTGACATGCTGTATCGCTCAGGCCTGGCTGAAGACTGATACTCAGTGCCACGTTGTCGTCTGACTGACGTCACCGACTCCGTCCGTTTCATCGTCTCCTGACCGCCACACCTCAGTCGTTGCTAGAGAAGACACGGCGACTGGACTTTTTCCTTCCACCTGTCTCATGACAGGGTCCTGACCCACTCGCCCAGGCAAATGCATGCGATTCAGCGACCTTTCAAGAACTGAACGGTTGGCCACTTCAGACTCATGTCTCACAAACCGACGAAGCACCTGTAACACAGGTCTTCGAAAAAGCATGGCTCCTGTTTTATTTTTTCATAATCTAATCTTTGGGTTCTTCCTCCCCAACCGGATGGGCAGGCGCCTTTCTCAAAGTGGCACTCCCACCCGATGCAGTAGGAGAGTGGGAGGAAGAGAAAGGCCAGACGCCCTTACGGCACAGTGTCCCGACTGACGCACGCAGACCCCACACGCTGACAGCACGGCCCCTTCTCCCCTCCCTCCCTGATGTGCCGGTGCCTACCACCTCCAGCCGAGATTCTTCATCCTGTTGGCACAGGCTTCCGACCTTCCGCTATTGGCCTCTGGGCCTTCCTAGCGCAGATGCGGGATACAAACTTGCATGAGACTCTTTTTTTCCCTTTTGGATGTGTCCAAAATGTGCTTATTGGGACGGCTTCCTACTCATCTTGATGGAGGGTGCTGTTAGTGCTGCTTCCTCCTGAAGGAACATCTTCTGGGAGGCTTGGGGGTGGGGCTGGCGCAGCATGTGGTACGGAGAATGGAACCGAGCTCCCTGCCGTTGCCTAAATTTGCCTAAGCAGGTGCTTTAGTGGGCTGAACTATCTCACCGGCCCGTTTCTTGTGCTTCTTCTCCTCTGGAGAGGGATGAAGGAGATCTCTTGCGAGAGGCATATTCTCCGCATGAGACACTGTTGAGACTCGGCTTCCAGCTGGACTCATGGAGGACGTTGTGTGGCGCCCAGGCCCCAGCTGGATTCTTGGGTAGCCTGCGTGTGCCTAGGTCTCCTGCACTCGGTTTGCACTTGATTGTTTGAGTGACCAATATAAAATAATTGTATAGTTTGTGTGTCTCGTATTTCTTGTAAGCCCTGGCTACAATACCTAGCCTTCTGAGATTGTCATCAGAGAACTATAGGAGTTAAATAACAGTAACAGGTGCTGGAGAGAGAAAGCTTGGAGGTCTAAGCTCCTCCCTGGCAAGCACAAGGACCTGGGTTCAATCCCTGGTACCTTACCCAACCATGTACCAAATAAATAATTTCTTTTTAAAGAAGCTATTCATGAATAAGGGAACCCCTGGGCAGAGGGAGATCCGGGCTGCAGTGACAAGCATGTCAGAAGCAAGTACTAAGCGGGAAAGCAAAATAAACTGTGCAGTTTCAACATTTCCCTCTTTGAAAGATTGCTTAGGGACGCCCCTAGTCACATGATCATCTGTCAGCTGACTGTTTATGGTCAGCTGAAGCTAAGTGTCTTCCTGCCTGGCCCGAAGACTTATAGAAAACTTGTCTTCCGCTCACAGCAGGGGCCCACAGTGGGTTCCTCCTGTCTGGAGGTTAAGCTAGTTAAGGGTGGTTTTAAGGTCCTATGGGCTTAGTTTACTGCAGGTTTTCAGCCCTAGGTGCCACTTGAAGTTGGCTTTATTTTTATTTATGTGTTTGTTTTTATGTATGCAATTCAGGGTCTCACCATGCAGACCGGACTCCTAGTGATCTTCATGTTTTCAGCCTCTCCAGTGCTGGTTTTCCATGCATGTGACCCCACACCCAGACTCTGTTTCTGGCTCAGGGTGCCCTGGGGCAGGGCTGGGTCAGTGTGCATTGAAGTCAACTTTAATACCAGCAAGGTATGGGCACTGCTGGGTTTTGCAAAGAAAAAACTGAGCAGAGGAACACAGGTGCCTGCGCAGGTCGGTGGCTGAGCCCAGGGATAGGGAGCAGGAACCTGAAGCCACCCACCAGGCTTCTGTGCCCGGCCTTGCCTTTCACGTGCTCCTTTGAGGCTGGGGAGACAGCTCAGGAGCATAAGTGCCTGCCTGGCATGCACAAGGTCCCGAGTTCTATCTCTAGTACCACACACACACACACACACACACACACAGCCTCAAGCATTCTCTTTTGAATCTTTTTTTTTTTTTTTTTATAGGCAACCCTGCTTCTTTTGGGCTCTTGGAGAGCTAGCGTGCAAGGCAGGAAGACCTCTGGGATGGTGGGGTGTCTTTCCCAGGCCTCACTTAGTTTGGCTGGGCCAGCCCAGCTCTGTGGTGACAGGGCCTTGTGAGTCTCTGCCTCCCGCTCCCACATTCCACCCACCCCTCAGCGTTCTGTGATTAAGCTCCCAGCAGGCTTTAAGTGCTGATAAAAGTGCCATTAACTTCTGTATGCTCAGCATCTGTTACCTAAGATACCTGGGGCTGGCCAGGCTGGGGGCTGGGACTGGGGCTGGCAGAGGCCAGGCCTCCACTGGCAGGGCAGGTGGTGTTGGTGGAGGGGGACAGCTAGCACCGTGCCAGGGACCTAGACTTCCTGCTGACCTCGGGGGCCATCAGAGATGATTTCCAACAAGGGCACCTTGTGCCTGGAGAGAACAAGACTGCCCTGAAGGGGCTTATGTGGAGAAACCTCAGCGCCCCCTCCCCTGCTGGGAGAGACCCAGGCCCCCTGGCCTCTTATCCCTTGACCTCAGGTCACAGTGTGAGGAAGGGGTGGGTGACCTAGGCAGCCAGCGAGGGTCCCACACAGCTCTGTTGTGAACAATTAACTTTGTCTAGCATTAGCCACGTACCTGCCTAAAGGCACAGGGCCAGGAGGCTGGCACTGGAAGACCAGCTGGGTCACACTTGGGGCTACGTTTTCCCTTTTAAGGTCTCAGCTGTGAGGCTGGCCCTCCTGGGTATGAGAAGTATAAATTCTCTAACCAACATGTTGACTGACTGGTAGAGAGAGGCTCTGGAGAAACCAGATTCTCAGTCCCTGAAGGGCAGCCTCACTTCCTCCTGTTGGAAAGGGTGGGCCCTCAGGACCCATACCTCCCTCCACAGTGCCCAGGGCCTGTGCTCTCCGCCTGCCTCGAACCAGGTCTGGGTGTTCCGGGGTCTGCGGATACCCTGGACAAGTCCTTCGCTCTTGCTTTGCATCTCAGTGTGTAGAACTGGCACCTGGGCCCAGGAGTATGCTGTTCTGAGAAGTTCGCTTTGTGTCAGTGAAGAGTTTAGGAGCAGACACTCAGATAGTGCTAGGTACCCTGCAGTCTTCAGTAAGTGCCCACGCGGTCCTAGACAGGCCCTGGGTTCTTATCCCTCTGGCTCCCACATCCCAGGGCCCAGAACCAGACTGAAGTGGCAGGTGCTGACCACTTTTTGTGGCCCAGGAACCTCCCTACATCTGGGGTCTCTGCAATCAAACACACCCAAAGTGAACTCGGGAAATAGACATAGCACTGAGGGAACAAGACCCGAAGCAGAAGACGCAGGAAGCATGGGAAGGACAGAGTGCAGGCGATGCTCAGGCGGACGCAGGGGCCCTCTTCGCACGGTGTGGACAGGGTGCGGCTGCATCCTCTGGGATGCGACTCTCCTCGAGGTCCCGAGGTAGCAGAGACCCCTGAACGACGCAGTGGAACTGGAAATGAACTGGAGAGGGTCTGCCGGATCGGTGGGGGGCACTGGCCGCGGAGAGGGCCGGGCCAGGGCGGTCCGGCGCGTTGGGCGGCGCGCGGGGCGGGCGGCAGGGGGCGCTGGAGGCTCCGGCCGGGGCTGGGTCGGGAGCCTGCCCAGCCACAGCGCAGTGACAAGCGGGGCGGGACAGTGGACGGCGGGCGGGAGCTGCGGGCCAGGTCGCGCACCGGCGGCCGAGGCCGAAGACGCCGGGCCGCCCTGGGGACGAAGGCCGGGCGAGGCCGAGGGGCCGCGGGAAGGAGCGATGCGCGCGCCGCCGCCGATCCTGCTGCTGCAGTGCGCGCTGCTGCTGGCTGCGGGCCGGGCCGCCGCCCAAGGTGAGAGCCCGAGAGGGACCCGGGATCCCCGCGGGCCCCTGCGCCCTGCAATCTCGGTGATCCATGATTTCTGGGGCCTGCATGCCCCGCGATCTTCGATCTGTGTGTCTTAAGACTCTCGGTTCTCGAGACGCAACGGGCCCTGCAACCCCCGCTCCCCGGGACCCCAGTGTGTCCCGAGAGCCCCATTCGTCCCGCGGGTCTCTGGCCAGCGCCGCGGTCTCGGGTACCGATTCACGCGTAGCCAGCGCCCCGAGACATGAATGTCGGGCAGCAGGGCCCGAGAACGGCGCGTGCCCGGCCGGGTAGGGGGTGCGACTTCTTGGGGTTCCCTGCTCCGGGTCCCCTCCGAGGCCCTAGCGCGCACCACAGCCACTTTGTGCGAACTGCTGTCAGCAACCCAGTGCTTCTGTGTGCACGCGTGTGTGTGCTCGGCTGTGTGCGCTGTCGTGTGTGCACGTGCGTGTGTGCGCGCGTCACGAGCCAAGGGATAAACGCCAGCTCCGCAAACTCGATTCTGGTTGTCCGCAGGACAATCGTGGGCGGGAGGGGGCCCCACGGGACCCGGTCTCCTGCTGCGTCCGAGCTGGCACAAAGCGAGCCGAGCGCCGACCCGCCGGGGAGCCCAGCGCTGCATTCCTGGGGGTTGGAGGGGAAAAGTTGCTTAAAGTCGCTGGGCCTCACTTTTAACAGCATCTCTGGGGGCTTGGGGGAGGGCAGCCCGGGATCCTCCCGCCCCCGCTTCCAGCCCTAAACCTGCGCGGATCAATAGCTCCCGCTCTTTTATCATGCGTCTTTCGTTTTCAAGCTGGTGCAGTGTTTTGGAAAAGAAAAAGCTCTGGTTTCCTTAGACCCGTTCCGGGCAGAAGTTTTTACTGAAAGCGAACTCCTTACTTCCCTAGTAGAAAGCACGCTGAAGGAAGAAGCTGTGTGTGGATTTTGATTTATCGGAGGCGATTTTGGGGGTGGGAGGGAGCAGCGTTCTGCAGGCCGAGGCCGACAGCGACCCGTGGAGCGGTTGTGCCAGTCTGGGTGCTCCTGGGGTAAATACCGGTCCTAATTGTAATTAAGTTGTGCAGCGGGAGTCCTAATGAAATGTAAACAGCTCGTCACGTGGAGGCTTTGCTAGGCGACGCCAAACCACTGGCCCTGTTCCGGAACACCTGGGTGAAGAGTAGGGCGGGTCCACCCCCGGGCCGCACAGTGTCCTTCTGAAGTCCGGCTGTGCCACAAAGTGGGATGTCGATAACTGGGGTGACTTCACCTAAGGCCGGGCTCCTAGTCTGGGCCTTGAGGAATCCGCTGACTTCCTCTCCGAGCTCCACCCCTCGGTGCTTAGCCTGTCAGCCGTGATTGCCTCTAGAGCCGGTAGCCCCTGGGGGCTGGGGTGGGCAAGAGGGTGGTTTTCGCCTTTTGGTCGCTGTCGCTTTGCCTTTAAATAAATGTCCATGCAGTGACTTTGTGTAGTGCAACTAACTTTTTAAAAAAATGTAACTTTGGTCTCCTTTAACTGTTTATAGGCTTTAAAAATGTTCAAAAGTGTTGCCTGTTCCATACGCTACTGATTCGCTCAGCCGAGCTGTGCGTTGCTGCCTCACTCCCGCCAGCCCCCTTCCATTTCTGCTGAGCCTTGCTCCTTCTCGGGGGACCCCCCACTTCCTCTCCTGATCTGAAGTTCCCAAGGTAACCCAGCCACCCGCTCAGGAAGTCTGCTTAAGGAGGAGATATGTTTAATTTATTAATTAAAAGAAAAACCCCTCAGCATTTCTCCCTTCACTTCTCTGCCACTGACCAGGAGAAAATCTTTATGGTGACCGCCTGGAGCTGTAGGCAGCTGTCTGCCTGTGTCCCTTCCTCCTGCAGCCGAGGCCGGACTTCTCCAGGAAGCTGGAGCCTTGGTCCTCCTCCCACAGCTCAGGCATTCCTGAGCCTGGTGCAGGCTTCTGGGAGCCGGTGGTTCTCGTGGCTGAGGTTGGGGACGGTGGCCCGGGCTGTGCTCCCTGTCGTTCTGTGCATCCTCTGTTGCCCTTCCAGTGTCTGTCCCCTGTGTTTAGACTGGGAGCTTCCAAAGGCTCCATCAGGGAGATTTGCCCATGAGAGCCCGAGGGCCCGGGTCAGACCTGCACTGCCCAAGAGAAATCCTGCTTGAAATGCAGGCAGGCGGAGCAAGGCGTGCTCGGGCTGCGATGACATCGGGTGTCCCGCAGCACCTCGCCACACCTGCTGGGCTTCTGCCTCGTTCTGTTGCCTGGGATCACGTGGCCCATGTTTAGCGGGCAGCAGGCGGCCTTTTAAAAACTCAGCTTTGGTCTCTGGCATCCTTTGTTGCCTGCTCGAGGAACGTGCTCTGGACTCTACTTTTAAAATCAGGCCCGTTGGTGCATTCTTGCTTCCAAACTATCCCCAGTGTGGGCCCTGGTTTGATATGACAACAGGCCCCATTTAAGAGATCTGAGAAATTCCATGGGGCATCCTGTGTGCAGCTAGATGCTTTGCTGGCCTCAGAAACACCCCCCACACAATGGCATCTGTGCCTCTCGATATGGGCAGGACTCGTCACTTTGTTGAAGGAACGCAAAATAACGTTTCCGGTTACATATAAAATTCTGCTGTCATTTGCTTTCCTTAGTAAAAATGCAATGTGACATCTTCAAAGGTTTTTTTTTTTTTTTTTTTTTTTTTTTTTTTTTTTT
>PVJA010053040.1:0-12147 GCA_004027025.1 Myocastor coypus
GCGGGATGGCTCAGAGGTCTAAAGCGCCTGCTTGGGAAAGCTTGGGCGGCTTCAGGGACCGCGGTTCGATCCCCGGCACCACATGCTGTGCCAGCCCTGCCCTCAGGGCGGGCTGAGCCGGCCATAAAAATGAGTGAATAAACAAATAAAGGTTCTGAAACAAGAAGAAAATAAAAATAAATAAATAAATAAATAAAAATTGAAAGATAACAAATGTGTTCAACTCATGGGCTCACAATGCAGCTGCAAAAGGAAAACCACCAGAAGATGCTTATGGACCAGTTCAATGGAGTCAGAACAACTCATGAAACACATACATAATACCCACTTTGATTATGTTTCTTTGTATTATCATTGGATAAACAGATGACAATTTTCCATTTATGCAAGAATTTTAGCTGCAAAGTGAAAGGGAGACCATCACCACGTTTTGAAATGAAGACACTGATGCTCAGTAGCTGCCACAGCACAAGGACAGAGTCAGACACGGGCTTCTTAGTGAGGAACACACTGCCCATGTCGCAGCCCTGAGCAAGCTGCCCTCCCACCTCGGGGCTCCAGGCAAGATGGAGCCAAGGAGCATGCTAAGTGCCACAGGGGGACAAGTCCAGGCTGTGGGGATGGTTAAACAGACAACCTAGGAGTCTCAGCACATACACTGAAGAGGGAGGTTTGTGGTAGAGAGAAACCTGTACGTTAAAAGATACGTAAAAGACATAGCAATCTTTTATGTAGGCACAGTTTTGGTTCTACAATCCAAACAATGGCAAGGAGACATTATGGGCAGAAAAATTAGAAACAGGAACATTAACTGTTAATATTAAATAACTATGGTTTAAACAGGTGTCACCAATCTGTAGGTTCTGCAATTTTTCCCACCATTTTAAGGATGTAGAAACATACTGAAGGTTGCAATTGGGTTGAACAGGTGAATTCATTAGTAAGTTAAGAATGTTAGATTTTTTTGCTTTAAATATTGGCAGTGTTGCCTGGCATGGTGGCGCATGCCTGTAATCCCAGCACTTGGGAGGCTGAGGCAGGAGGATCGGTGCGAGTTCAAGACCAGCCTGAGGGGCCCAGCAGGATGGCTCAGTGGTCTAAAGCGCCTGCTTGGGAAAGCTTGGGCAGCTTTAGGGACCGCGGTTCGATCCCCAGCACCACATGCTGTGCCAGCTCTGCCCTCGGGGTGGGCTGAGCCGGCCATAAAAATGAGTGAATAAACAAAGGTTCTGAAACAAGAAAAAAATAAAAAAATTAAATTAAAAAAAAAAAAAAAAAAAAAAAAAAAAAAAAAAAAAAAAAAAAAAAAAAAAAAAAAAAAAAAAAAAAAAAAAAAAAAAAAAAAAAAAAAAAAAAAAAAAAAAAAAAAAGACCAGCCTGAGCTACAAAAGTGAGCTCAAGGCCAGTCTGAATTGCATAGTGAGACTCTGTCTCAAAAAGACAGAAAAAAAAAAAATATATTGGCAGTGTCGATGTGTAATGAAATATTACTGTAAGGTACTTTGAAAACTATGAGCTTTTATTTTTTTAACTACAGCAAGAAATCTTGGAAAGTCAGGAAGTCCCTGCAAGTGGAATTTCAATAAGTCTATTTGCTGATTGGCGGATTTACTTTGCGAGCACACTTATGGTGATCATATCTTTCTGAATGTCTGGAAAAGACACATGATCCAATTAAAGGCTATAGTTCCTGACCTGGGAGTGTAGAGCACATGCTTAACATAGTGAGGAGCTGATCCCAGTGTCACAAAGAAAAAAAGAAAAAAAGTACGATTTTATAATTTCTAAAATAAGTTGGATAAAAAATTTCTTACTCAGGTGTAATATTATAACAGCTGTACATTTAATGACCCCCTGTTCCAGGATATACGCAGCTGGATGAAAGTGAAAGCAGCCCAGAACACCCTGTGTCACATCTTACTCGCTCTGTTGCAACATGAGTCAAGGCCCTCCTTAGAGATTATGATCAACATGTCACCACGTGTCAGGAGTGGGGAAACTGGAAAACAGTCCCAGGAAAATAAAGGTAATGAGAACAGTGGAAAGGAGAGGGCATGAGGAATGTCTGTAGGAATCTAGGAGTGCTTCCCTGGGAGACATGGAGGAGGAGAAGCTCAGAATCACTTGTCCAAGTTGACTGCATGATTTTAATAATTGGAAATAGATAACTAGATCCTCATGCATGCAGAGGGCCAAGACAGAAGAAACAGGCTAAAGAAAACAATGAAAGTAGACTTCCACCCATCCTTGGAGCCAGCTCCCATAAAAGGCTGTCAGCCATGACCTCCCCATGATGAAATCCAAAAGACAGTTCTCAGTCCTCACCCTCCTTGACCCACCACCCCTCGGCCATCACTGACCTCTGGCTTGAGCTACTTTCCACTCTTGGATCTGGGATGCTAGCTACTATTTCTCCTCCAGCTGCCACATCTAGGTATAAGAGGGGCCCAGACTCACATCATCCTCTCTTCCTTCTGATCAGCATTCAGCCTTAGTGAGCCCCCTCAGGCCCAAGTCCTTAAGTATCATCTACCTGCTGATTTAAAAATAAATAAATAAACAAAGATGGAGGCCATGCTCAGCTATATCCCAAGGCCAGTTCATAACCATCTAACCAAAACTGAGTTACCCCAATTCCCTATGTGCTAGTCCCAATTGTAAGTGAAACAAAATGTAAGCATCCCATCTTTGTTAGCATGATTCAATGTAGTTACATCAAATACAGACAAATCAGCTTAAGCAGCTCTGCTTGCTTAAAAAAGAACGCTGATGCATAACAGCCAATCACCCAAAAATGTCAAGCTCTTCTTTCAAGCATCATAGACTTTGCTATAATTGCCCTCAAGGGCTCTGCCACTTTCTGCTCGTGGTCTCGTTGTTTGCAAACTGCTCTGTATGCACAATATGTCATATGGTTAAATTGGATTATATTTTGGACACAGATGATCTCTACATTTACACCTCTGGACAGGTTTGCCTCACTCTCTACCTACCCAGAACCTCTAGCTCTGGACTGGAACATGCTTTGCTGGCTCACCCCTCCACAACCGTCCTGTCCCACCTGGTGGCGATACTGCCCTCTCCAGGCTGTGCCCTGATGACTTGCCCTTCCGACTTCAACATTTCTCACCACTCCAAGGCGGTCAGCTTGATTCCAGCACTGATAACAGGCCCCTGGGTCATAGTGACTTCCAACCTGGTCCACATGGTCTGCCTCCCTCTGCATGTGTGCTCATGTCTCAGCAGCTAGGCCATAAATTGCGCAGTGAGTTCTCTGTCCTCAAAGCCAAGGCCTTCAGATAGTCGTCTGCATGGTCCCTTTGTCCTCTGGTCTCTCCAGCAGGAGTCCTTATTTTCTGTGGTTTCTGGAGCAGACTGGGCTACTCTGCTCTCAGGACTTTTCCCTGGGAGTTCCCTATGTGGTGAACAGTCTCCCCTCAGCTGCCTACGTGGCGGGCTTGTCCCCTCGCTGTAGTTTCTTTGAACATCACTTTTCTGAGGCCCTCTTAGTCTCTGTTGGAGCTTACCAGTCCAGCATAGTAAGAATCACTGCAAGGAACAACAAAAGAACTTGAGCCCCCTGCTCTGAAGACTGGCTCATACTGAATTTATTCCTGTACTGACCCCTGCACAAGGACCTCTGGGTGCCAACTAGGTACCAGGCATGGTCTTTATGATACAGAAGGTAGGGCTAGCAGGGCAAAACTGGCTGAAAAAAATAAGCAGGACTTCCCAATTACAAGATCCTAGGATAGCACTAAGTTTCCCCAAGACTTCATGTGTGGGACTTCTCAGAGGCTGCCATGAGATGTGGCCAACGGGTAGGGATGCAGACTCCATGAGGAGATGCTATTGTGCCTTTTCCAGATACCTCACTCTCTGTCTTCTAGACCAGCATATACTTTTATTTTTGCTTTTATTCTTTCTTTTCTTCAGACCAGGTTTGATCTGCAAAGCCAGTTTCTCTTTTACTCCTTTACTCCGCATTTTTCAAATAAACTTTTGGCACTATTTTTGGCTTTGTCTCATCAAATTTTTTGTTCATGGAAACTGGAACCTGAAATATCCTTACTTGGCAAGCCATTCCTGAAGGAACTACCTGACAATATTGGCACGAGGGTTTTCCTGGGAACAAATGAGACTTCGGTCCATGTAGTAGCTTCTTTTATAGCGGGAGAGATGGATCATAAATAAATGTCAACTATTTATGATGTTAGAGAGTGGTAAATGCTAAGAAGAGAAATGTCAGGGTAAGATATGAAATGTGGGGAGTGTATTTTTCCACTCTGGCTTTCCCAGTCTGAAATTGCACAGAGTGGTGGCAGAAAAAATGGAAATGTCTTCCTTCCTCTCAGGTGTGTAGGCTAGAAATCCAAGACCATGGTGTTGGCAGTTAGGCTTCTCCTGAGGCCTCTCTGGACTTCTTTTTTTTTTTTTTTTAATATTTTTTAAAATTTTATTTATTTTTTTTCTTGTTTCAGAACCTTTGTTTGTTTATTCACTCATTTTTGTGGCCGGCTCAGCCGGCCCAGAGGGCAGGGCTGGTGCAGCATGTGGTGCCAGGGATCAAACCGCGGTCCCTGAAGCCGCCCAAGCTTTCCCAACCAGGTGCTTTAGACCACTGAGCCATCCCACCGGGCCCCTTCTCTCTAGACTTCTAATGACTGCCTTCTCTGGGTCTCTGCATGACCATCTGTGTGTACACATGCCTCTCCTAATCTCTACTGAGTCTCGGATTGTGCTAGATCCAGGTCTCCTCTGACTTAGTCCTCTCCCTAGGGACCTGGCCCCTCACTCTGAATACAAGCACATTCTGAGGGGCTGGAGCTTAGGACACTGACACACAAATTCTGGGGAATATAGTTTAGCTCATACTGGGGCCCAGCGGGATGGCTCAGTGGTCTAAAGCGCCTACTTGGGAAAGCTTGGGTGGCTTCAGGGACCGCGGTTCGATCCCCGGCACCGCATGCTGCGCCAGCCCTGCCCTTGGGGCGGGCTGAGCCGGCCATAAAAATGAGTGAATAAACAAATAAAGGCTCTGAAACAAGAAAAAAAAATAATAATTTAGCTCATAAAGAGTGGGTGGGAGGGGGCCTGGCAGGATGGCTCAGTGGTCTAAAGTGCCTGCTTAGGAAAGCTTAGGCGGCTGCAGGGACTGTGGTTCGATCCCTGGCTCCACATGCTGCGCCAGCCCTGCCCTCAGGGCAGGCTGAGCCAGCCATAAAAAATAAATAAATAAACAAAAGTTCTGAAACAAGAAAAAACAAAATAAAATAATTCTTGGATATTTTACTGGTTGGTTGGTTGGTGCTGGGTATGGAACCCAGGGCCTCAAATATGCTATTCAAACACTCTGTCACTGAACTGTACTCCCTGCTCAAAGCCAGAGTGAATGTGAATTGAGAAAAGCGAAGGACTGAGACACTGCCTTCTTTCCACAACAGCACCTATCAGACCAGCTTCCGGGTAGATGAGGTGGCTCTTAGTACCAACAAGGAGGGAAGAAGGCAGCTGCCTCTGGGGTCAGAGATGTGATATGTCAGGTCACAGAGGTCACAACTGAGCAAGCTGAGCAGACAGATGGTGGCAACAGGAGCACTCTGGCTGCTACCAGGATGAGGGGGAGAAAGTGGGTGACTAGATCAAGGCTCCAGATGACCGATAGGGGAGGGGAATGTGGGTATTGCCCACCCCGACAGTGCTGTCAGTATGTGCGCCTGGTGAAGGGGACCCTGGCTATGCCCCTCACAGGCAGAGGCCAGTGGATGCATTCAGGATCTGAGGAGAGCTGCTCCCTTGGGAGGGTGGCAGAGCAGCCAGGGCCTGCTGCAGCTCAGCTTCATCCTCTGCCTTCCACCTTCTGCAGAGAGGCCCCTCAGCTCAGGGCCTTTGATGGCACAGGGAACCAGATCTAAAGTTGCAGACCTTGGTTGTGCAGGATGTGCTGAAAAAACAGGGTGAATAATTACATTTTGAAACATTTCTTGGAGTATAAACATACTGCCATCAGCACTCTTTGAAATATCTGTCATTGTTGTGACCATGCTTGTCCCACTGTTCTTGCTGCTTGCCAAGCAGGAAGTGCTCTTTCATGGAGTGCCTCCTGAACTGATCCAAAACATGTACCTTGCATGGTCAGTTTGTCTTTGTGGACAAGCCGGAAGTTGCATTGAACCAGATCCAGTGAGTAAAGTGGATGAGAGCACAGCAGGTTTGTACAAGTCTGCCTTTGTGTTGAATGGCAACAGGCTACAGCATTTTCTGTTTGTTGTTGGGTTGTTTCGTTTTTGTTAGTTTTAACTTTTTAATCACAGCTCATAAAGACACAGGAGAGGGGGCCCAGCGGGATGGCTCAGTGGTCTAAAGCGCCTGCTTGGGAAAGCTTGGGCGGCTGTAGGGACCACAGTTGGATCCCCGGCATCACATGCTGCACCAGCCCTGCCCTCAGGATGGGCTGAGCCGGCCATAAAAATGAGTGAATAAAAACAAACAAAGGTTCTGAAACAAGAAAAAAATAAATTAATTAATTAATTATTTTAAAAAAAAATAGACACAGGAGAGACCTTCAGAATGTGTATCTTTTAGGAGGTTCCAGCACAGGCCTGAGACACCACCTTCTTTCCACAGAGCAGCCAGAGTATAGTCAGCAGCGGCTGCCTCCAGCTCTGGGCTCCATCTGCTCAGGCCCGAGAGACCTTGAGCCCATGACCTCTGGATTCTCTAGGCCACCGTAGATATTCTGGCCTTATCTGGTCTCTGCTACTGCACACTAACCTTTGTGCTTACTGGAGCTCACCAGGGCCAGGTCTCAGGCACAATGGCACTCCTCTGCCCATCCTCCCCAACCCCTTCCACCCTGTGGTCTCCCCAGTTTTGTTTCTGCATAGTCCTCCCTGTCTCTTCCTTCTTCCCTCTAAAGAACTGATCTTCCACTACGGATGGGACACCTCCCTTCCATGCTAGCATCTTCCCTCTCTTCTTTTGCACACACAGGCTTAGTCTGTCATCCGCAGTCCCTGCTGTCCCCTCTGCCACCTTATTGTTAATCTACTTCTCCCAGCCAGGCCTTGGGAGCTAGCAGACTACATGTAACAGCACTGCCTACATTTCACTGCATTTCATCCTTAACTTTTGGCTAGCTGACTCTTTTCTTCTAACCCTCCAATGAAACTACAGGAGACTCAAAGGTTACCACTACCTGCTCACCACCCAAGGTTCTCTCTTGAGTCCCCATTCTCAGTTACCATCAGTGGCTTCCCAGAGCCTCTGTGGGGCTGCTTCTTGTCCCCCTTTTCTCTCCCCTGAGGTGCAAACAGCTACTTCCTACTCCTGCCTTGCAGAGAGCTGCTATGTGCATTTCTGGCCATTTCCCAAGCCTGACCTCCTCCAGAGCAGCACAACCCTAATGGACTGATGGGTCCTACTCTACCCTACCTCCACCAGGAATGGAATTAGCCTCTTCCCCAATTTCACCAGGCTTTAATCTGGTTCTCAAAACTCTAGACACCTCATTTTCTCCTTGTTGTTCTTTTTGCTTTTGGTGCAGTCACACACCATGAACCCCTTTGATTTCTTTGGAAGCTTTCTTATCTTAGGCAACAGGGTTCATTCTCTCTCTCTCTCTCTTTCTTTCCAGAACCGGGAATTGAACTCAGGCCCTTGTGTTTGCCATGCTGGTATCTCTTCTTATAAGGACACTAATTCTGTTATAGCTCCCAATCTGATCACCTCATCTAACCCTAATTACTTCCCAGGGATCTATCTCCAAATGACTTAGGATTTCAACATACAGGTGGGGAGAAAACAATGCTCAGTCCCTACCATGCCCCCTGCTTTTTCTGTTTGCTTTGATAGCTTGTTGGGGTTCCCTAGCTCTGTAGCAAACAGCACGCTCGACTTTAACTTCCTGCTGTGGCTTACGCAGGGCTGGTGTGGTTAGTTTTTCCTTCCTTCCCCAACCCTGCCCTCCAGGCTCTAACCACATAAGTGGGGTGTGTCCAACCTACAGGACAGGAAGTGCCTCCTGTTCCTCTGGGTTCTGCCGGTGCAGTAGGTGTTGAGCTGGCCTTTTCTGAGTGTCTCCCCTTGGTTACAGTCTCTATTTACTGAAGGTGCCAGTGCCTAGGTGACTTGTGGTCTACAAAGCACAGGTAAAGCAATGCCTGTCTTAATGGTCCTGCCCCAAACCAGAGGGTAGAGACCAGGAACCCAGCAGCTCTCAGTTCAATTGTGCCATCTGTATTCCCTCAACCAAGGGGACAGTGACCAGTGTTTCTGGTACCTAAGGTATGCATTAACATTGCCAAAATCTGGGCAGATAGATCTGCCATCACTGGAATGTTACAATTTAACTGGGCATGATTTTTTTTTTTTTTCTTCCCTAGTGACACATAAAATAGTGACTCATCTTACAGCTGATGGGTCTTAGATTCTATAGACTATAAAACTCAAGTGCTGGTCTTGAATGTAAGAAAATGTTTAAACTATGTACGCATGCCACAATGTAGGACTTCACCTTATGTGAGGCAAGACAGGAAAGAGGAGAGATAAAATTAATAGTTGGTTTGGTGCCCTCCCTAAAAGATCTTTCCCTTAATTACTTCCTAAATTTGAAACAGACCTAAAAGAAAAGAAATTTAAAAATACTTCTCAAGCAACAGGCGAAACACTTATCTGGTACCACAGCATTCCGGGATCCTTCGAGGAAGAAGTGAGCTTTGGTTTAAAAGAAAAGGAGAAGTGGGCCAAAGGCCAGTCTGTTGAATTCACAGGGGGCAGTACAGTCTGCACTGTCCAGAGACAGGCACTGTTTGGACAGCATATGAGCCCCACACCTGGGTTTCCCCCACCTCACGGCTGAGTCTGTGAGCAAAGGGCTGAAGCTTCAAGAAGACCGGAAGCTCTGACGGGTCGTCCGTGTCTAGGAAGACCGAATGACTGCTTGCTACTGGACACTGCTGAATGGCTGCAAGGATATCGCAAAACCCAAGGGACAAACGGCTTGTCCTGGAGCAGCAGGAGAGAGGAGCCTGGTTTGGGGAAGCCTGGTGGAGACTCCTTGGTGGAGCGCAGAGCTAGGGGCGGCATCCACACCGAGCCTGCTAGAAAAGGAATCAAAACCTCGAAACCCAGCCCAAGGGCGATTCCAGGGAGCTGGCCGCCCCTCCCTGCTTGCAGGCTAGTCTCCACGGGCTGCCAATGCCCTCGCGCTCGGCTAGAGCTCCGAACCCAGAGGGTGGCTGAGGGTGGGGAGGGCATTGTCATGTCTTATGGGTGACTCAGTGGAGCTCAGAGAAACTGAGCTCGCGGTCTGGGGGTCCCCGCTCAGAGACCACACGCACGCTGTTAACCCCAACCACCGCTGTCCCCGCAGTGCAGACCGCTACTCAGGGGTGGGCTCTCGGGGCTTATGCAAACGAACTCTGCCCGCAACCCGCACCCTAAAAAGGAGACCTGGGCTGGGGAGGTAGCTCAGTGGCTTAAGCGCTTGCCTGGCAAGTGCAAGGTCCTGAGTTTGATCCCTGATACCACAAACAAACAAACAAACAAACAAGGCTCATAGCCTAAAAAGAGACCAGCTGTCATTCCGGCTTTCCCTGCGGGGAGACTGAGGCACGGAGCCTGAGTGGCCCGTCCAGCGAGGCAGACGGAGCCCAGAAAGGGAGGCGCAGCGGCCAGCAGGGGCGGGGAGGGCCGTCGCCGGGGGTTTCCAGCCTCGCTGGCTCTCGGGCCCCGCTGCCCATATAAGGCCGTGGGCGTCCAGGCCGGCGTTCCGCCTATCCAGGCACCCCGCGGGTCGCAGCCTCCTCCGCGGCGAGGAATGTGAGGAATCCCGCTCTCCGCCGCCCGGCCGTCGCGGCCGACCCAGGCCTCCAGCCCCCGCAGGGTTCGCGGCCCACTGCAGCTGCTCGCCGCTGGGGGGAGCGCGGCGCCCCGGCCGAGCGCCCTCACCTGCCCGGCGCGGGGCCGAGGCCGAGCCAGGAGGCGGTGGCCGGGGAGGAGTGGGGCGGGGCGGGAGCGCGGGCGCAAAGTGAAAGTCCCAGCGGTCGCTGGAGCGCCTGAGCCGCGCGGCGTGCGCCCTCGGGTCGGCCCGCGGCAGCGGCGCCCATGGCCCTGAGCAAGGGGCTGCGGCTGCTCGCGCGGCTGGAGGCCTCGGGCGGGAGCAGCGTGCTGCTGGAGGCGCGGGGCCGCCGCGACTGCCTGCTCTTCGAGGCCGGCACGGTGGCCACGCTGGGTGAGTGCCGTGTCCCCGCCGTCCACTGGGGACGGTGACAAGCGCTGGGGAGCATCTGCCTTCGCGAGACTGCGGGAGCTCCGACCCGGGCAGTCCCTTGGGGCTGAGGGTTGTGCCCTGGAGTGTGACTTTTAGGAGAAAATGACCGAGGGGACGCCAGAGAGTACCTCTGGTTGGGCGAGGTGGTGCTTAGGGTTTCCCTCTCGTCGGCGCACAGCCAGCCGCGGGTTCTGTTCTTGGGGAGCCCGCTGGCTCTTTTTCCTGAGCGGAGGTTGGTCAGGGTTCCTTGCATGTCCTAACCTCCAAGGTGGAGACACCGTGGCGCACCTGTTGATGACACAAACCAGTGATGGCCCTAAGGTTTATGCGGCTGGGGCACTCTGGGAGGGAATGGGACCAGGCCCCCAAACGCACGATCTGGCGAGAGCTCTGGTGGCATATCTATTTTGGGTAAATATTTGGTCAAGAAGCTCACTTTATGGTGGGTGTTAGAAGGGTCAATCCTGTGTATTGTCACCTGTGAGCTTCAGAAGCTTTGAGATTGGCATTGTGTACAGTCTTTAGAGATATAATCTCAATTTTCACAATTCTTACTTATTTTTGGTGGTCTGAGACAACATCTCACTGTGCAGTCCAGGTGGGCCTTGAATGCACTGTGTAACCCAAGCTGTCTCCAGGCAGTCCTCCAGCCTCAGTCTCCTCTGTGTGGGGTTTGCAGACATGCTCCACCATGTCCCACTTAATTTTTGTAATTCTATAAAAGCACTATTATGATCCCCATATCACAGATGAGCAAACTGAGGTCTGAAGAGATTGAGAGCTTGCCCAGGATCACACTCTTCCTGACTCTGGTGTGGTTGTTTGGGTTTATGTCACACAATGGCACGCCTTCCCAGTATAGTGCCCCTTAGCCTTCCACAGGTGCTGTGGTTCATGTTCACCAGGAGGGCCTAGGAGTCACCAAAACCAGGGAAACCAAGTGGGACTTGTTAATATTTTAGCCATGAACCCTGGAGAGTAGGTGTCCAACAGTAGGTGTCCAGTGGTACAAAGGACAGAGAAGAGGCTCTTGTATTTAGGTGGCCGCACCAAGCACTCCCTTGTTGCTTTCTGTCTATCTCTGGTTTTGTTCTCATTTGTATGCATCAGCTGTGGTTCTTGTGTGTGTATCTTGGATGGATAATCTCTAGTTTTGCTTCCCCCATCATTTCACTATCATGTGGTCATCTGGCAGGCTTTCCATCACTTGATTGCTGAAACAATGTTCTCCAGTAGTCTCAGCTTTAAAAGTGTGTAGCAAATGGTGGATTAAATTATTATCAGATTACAGGATTCCAATTTAGGCTTTGTCCTGAAAAGTCTAAGTTTGGTTACTTGTTCTGGCCAGGAAAACAAAAAACAAAAACCCCCCACAAATTTCCATTCTCTTTTTGATGTCTACTTCATACTTCATTTTTTCAGAACTAAGAGATTAATTTCATGGTGCTTCATCAAAAAGATTAAAGTGTCCAGCTGGATTCCAGCAATATTAAGCAGGGTTCATACATGTCTGAGTTCCTTTGAAGACATTTGAATTTTTTTAGAAGTGAAGATTTTACAGACCCACATGTGCAAACATTGTATTGTCTCCTTAATGTAAGAACCTGAAAGAGTAGATAAAATCTGAAAGGTACAGTAGATACTGGGAAAAGGGATTGAACTTGTTCAAAGGGAAAGAATTACTGAGCTGAGAAGACAGGAGGAGTGGGGATAGAGATACATTTATACATGTCAGCAGGATGGTTTGGATAATTGTACTATGGATTTCTGCTGATCTGTAGAAAGGAGCAGTTATTGCTTTTTCTTTCTTTTCTTTCTTTCTTTCTTTCTTTCTTTTTTTTTTTTTTTTTTTTTTTTTTTTTTTTTTTTTTTTT
>PVJA010053041.1:0-12141 GCA_004027025.1 Myocastor coypus
CTTCTTCTTCTTCTTCTTCTTCTTCTTCTTCTTCTTCTTCTTCTTCTTCTTCTTCTTCAATGCATTTAGGACAAAGGATACATGGTCTATGGTCTATAGGCTCTTGCTACATAGTTTGGACTCGTGGTGATGCTTCTGTTTCCAGCCTCTCAAAGTGCTGGGATTACAAGTGCACACCGCCACGCCCAGTCTCTATCGCCATCTCAGTGCACCCCAGAGGGGGGCAGGCTGTGCGGCATGACTGGGACACAGCCCCGACCACTGGGCTCTGCCAAAGCAGGCTCTTTAGTTCCCTGAGCTGTGAGGTTGGCCCTCTATAATATCTAAGCTCTCCATATTACCTTTTGGTTGATGGCCAAAAGAAGCAGTGTGGTTGAATCCACAGCCATCTTTGACTAGGGGCAATGTACATTACTTGACGCGTTAGTAATAGAAGGGAGTAAGATTACTGCTGTTGCTTTCTTCCAGGAAACAAAAGCTGTTTGTGCAGAGTTGAGGATTTGACCCAGTCCTGCCTTTCTGTTTCTTTTGCTCCATAGTTGACATTTGTGCTTTTAGAGCCCAATCTGAGAACCATGCCCTTCTGCACGCCCACCATCCTCGTCTTGGCTTTTCCAATCCCGTGCTATGTAAGAGGAAAGGGCAGTTCAGGAATTTTAATTATCTTCACCTTGTGCACTGCTGGCCAGATAGACCAAGAAATTAAACCTTGTTCTTCAAGAATCCACTTGTAGTTTCCTCTCGTGTTAAAAAATACGCCCACCACCTAAAAGAAGCGCTTTCTCCATAGACTTCAAATGAAAAATCAGCTGGGAGCAATTTTAATTCAGAACAAGAAACAAGTAGAGAAACGCATGTTTGACATTTATGAAGCACAGCATATTGAACAATGTGTTTGCTGGTTTTTCTAATAAAAGGAAGACATACTCTTGGGCATTGCACTTAATTTTCAATGCAGTTTGCTTCAAGTCTTTTGAGAAAAATGTATTAATCTTTAGGGTTGAAAAAGTGACAGCGCTCACTAGAGCTTTATGGGACAAAATTCAATTGCTGATGCATAAACTCAGTTTCAGCAAATTGACTTTCAATAATAGCTGATCTTTTGTGCGAAATAAATGATATAAACAAGGTCTATTCTAGTGGGAACTGTTAAAATCCTACTGACTTCTAGAATGAATTTCAAAGGCAAAATCATATTGGTTTGAAACAACTACCTCTTTCTCTGAAGATAGTCTCCATTTCCTTAAAGGATCAAGGGGATTACTCAAGCCTAACCTTTCTCACTTAAGGCGCTGCTCTGTTTTATTTCTTTTTTTTAATATTTAACCTTATATTACAACAAAGGTGTGGTTTCAATTTTCCATTTTTCAGAGAATGAAATGTAAATATATATATATATATATATATATATATATATATATATTACTTTTCTGAAATATGAACTACGTGGCTTGTGATTCTCCTGAGTGATGGTATAAAGGCATACAAATCTTCCTGAGAGATCACGTGAGTAGCTCACAATGGCTTTGTGGGCCATACAGGCACCTTGAAGTCCTCAATGCCCTTGCACCTGTGTTTACCTATGGGTGAGATGCTGGGCTCCTGCATAAGTAACAAGCCGGCTACAGCCCTACCTTATGAGTGCGGACTTGGGGCGGGACATGCATGAGCAACTGCTGGAGGAATTTTAGAGACCACGAAGGTGTAAGCCTGGCAAAAGAACAAGAGGCAGAGGGGGCTGGAAAATGGAGCATAGAAGGATTAGATTTTGTAGAAGACCAACTTTCTTTTTGGAAAATGATAATGACTTTATATACTGACATGGAGCCATTATGATTGTAAATTTAAATTTTGTGAATAGAAGTCAATAGATAATACTTCAAGTGAGACTGACTATGCTCAGAAAACCACAGAAATCTTCATAGTTACTCAAAACTGAAAAGTTTCCTGACCACATGGCCTTTATATTTTCAAAGGTTGACATGCCTGTATTTCAAAAATATAATATTAGGAGCAGTGTTTAGAAAGGGTCAAGGTTTTGTTTTATTTTATTTTATTTTTGCAAAAACATGGAAATGAAGTCATCATCATGTAAATCTACACAAGGAATAATAACGGACTAAGTCCAAACAGCGCATTTAGATAGCATAAGAGACAGAAAGATATTCAGGGTATATATGTCAGTGGTTCTCAACCTTTCTAATGCTGTGACCCCGCAATATAGTTCCTCATGTTGCGGTGACCCCAAACCAAAAAGTAATTTTGGAGGCTACTTCAAAACTGTAATTTTGCTACAGTTATGATTCAGAATGTAAATACCTGATATGCATTATGTATTTTCTGATGGCTTTAGGCGACCCCTGTGTTTTGGTCATTCAACCCCCATTGGGTCGCGACCAACAGGTTGAGAACCACTGGTCTATTCATTATAGAAGTTGCCGGGTACAGTTTTTATAGAGCCTGATGACTTGTTGACAGTGCAAGGCTGAAACGAGAGAAGAGTTCAGTCATAGCTCTCAGTGTGACGCATATACAACATTCCTGTGCTAGGGACAGAGAACCTGGTGAATGTCGGTAGTTGGAAAGGGGAAGGTGCCCTGCTGATCAAAGTGTCCGCGGCGATCTGTCTGGTAGCATGTTGCATGTATGCATCCACAGTTTCTGGGCCATAAGAGGCTCAAGCCAACAACTTCTGACATTGCCAGTTGTGCTGATAACTCGCTAAGGCGCTGAAGCTTGCACGTGTGATTTGTTTTATTTGACATTATTTTCAGGGTTCACTCATTTTTGACAAATGTCTCAAGTTCATTTTCCTCGGAGCAGAAAATCATCCACACTACATTTTCTTTTGCTGTTGATGGGAAATACAGCTTCCTTTGAGGACTTAGATGTCAGGAATTGTGCTCCCACAGACATAGGATTTGTCGCACGACCACCACATGCTGTCTTCCACTGTTTCCAGAAGATACCTAGAAGAAGTATAGCTGGTTTTGATGCTATTTCTATTTTTAATGTTTTTCAGGAATCTCTATAAAAATTTCCATAATGCTGTCCTAGTTTACTCTCTCGCCAATAATGTAGGTAAGGGTTCGTTACTTACTGCAGTCTTGCCCACATTTCTTATTTGGTTTTTGATAATTGCTACCCCCCGTGTTCTAAAGTAAAACAAAATCTCAGTGTTAATTCATATTTCTAGAACAGCCAGTGATGCAAAACATTTTTTATGTGTTTATTACTGGCCATTTGTATTTCTTCTTAGAATTGATAATTCATCTAGATTGGTCAGTATTTAGTTGGGTCCTTTATTTTAGTGTTTAATTCTTTTGGGCTTCTTATATATTCTAGATATTATGCCACATTCAGAGGTTTAACTGTTCATTTTTTTTTTTCTCATTTTGTTGGTTGTTTCCTCACACTCTGTTGTTTCATTTACTGTGAAGAAGGCTTGTAATCTGATATTATTCTATTTGTTAATTTTTCCTGTTATTTCTTGTAGAACTGGTGTTCTGTAACTAGTATTCTCAGAGACCTGCAAAGAAAGGCACAAGCATTTTTGCGCTATGTATGTCACCATGTACTTGCTGATTATAATTAAAATATAATCTTAAGTAAAAATAGCACAGAGCCCATTTATAACTATTCCTAATATAGTTCAGTAGAAATTCTGTTGCTCTTCACATGCCTTTCCATAGCTGATGGGACAAGATGCCGCGCTGCAAATATTAACATACTGTATTTCCATCCAAAATTCTGAAAGCAATTGTTTTTCAGAGACAGCACCTAACTCTGCTGACAGGGATGGACAGAAGAAAAAAAAAAAAAACTATTTGAGGATGCTTGTGATGTAAGGCCATAAGCAGAAGGCGTTCTTATGGAAACCATAGTTTAGTTCTTCCGAATCAAAAGGTATTTGAAAACAGGTTGTAAATTAAACTTCAAAAGATTTGCTTTAGTTTTCTTTTTTTTTTTTTTTTTTTTTGTCTGTGTGTGTGAGTGTCAATAAGACTTTTTATTCAATGTATTTTCCCAAGGAAGGGGGAAGGGAGAAGGGAAGGAAAAGCCATCCCACGTGGTACAAAATGATTAGAAAATAGCAGGGTACAGCAAAATCAACCATCAAACAGACACCCCAATGAAAGGGGTCACCAAAGCCCAAGTGGCCTTGGTCTTGGCAGTGCAGGAGTAATGTGAAGGGTCTAGGGAAAGACCAGACAGGAGCATACTCCTTTCCCAGCCGCCACCTTCCTTCCTTCTCCATTAATTCAAGATTCCATACAAAGCTTTGGTTTCTAGCAGTAAACATGGAGTTACATTCGTTTGTCTCCTATTAAACAATCTTTTTTTTTTTTTTTTTTTTTTTTTGGTCTTTTTGACAGAGGGTCTCTCTATGCAGTTCAGGCTGGCCTTGAGCTCACTTTTGTAGCCCAGGCTGGTCTACGAACTTGCAGTGATCCTCCTGCCTCAGCCTCCCAAGTGCTGGGACTACAGGTGTGCGCCACCATACCAGGCTTCCTATTGAACAGTCTTGATGTAAGTTTCTTCTACCTGCCTAAATAGAAGTTCTTGAATGACTTGAATATACGGTCGTACTCCCTTTCCTAATCTCCTGATCCCACTTGCTTGTCTAGGATTACAAAGTGAGTAGGTGTGATCCATCCACACAGCAGGTGTTTGTCATGAGTTGCATCCAATCACAGTCTTGACTCAGGTGGTTGGTAACACGTGGTAGAAGATCCTTGCCTCCTCAGGATTTCTGCCTAGGTCATTTAAGAGTTGCAGAGATACCTTAAGAATTAAGTAGATATGTGTGTGGGTGTGTAGATTTTCTTTACGGGGAGAAGAAGGTTTTAGGGCGGATTTAGCCCCAAACAGGAAACGAGAGAACTGAGACTACAAAAGATGGTTCAAGATCCCCACTTCAAAAAGCACTTCCCCCAACTCACTTTTCAGATCCTTTTGTCGAGTGCAGAAAAATCAAAGATGTTTTGGCTATTTTTCTCTCAATACAAAAAGAATTTTGTAAACAATAGAACTCCAAAAGAACATGGAGAAACGTGAACTACCTAATTTCTGCCAATTAGGTTTAAATCTTACGCCATCGTTTCCTCTTGAAACCACCTCCACCTTAAAAATGTTTGACAGGAAATTAGGTTTTTAAGGGGTTTCCCCATGACTTGAACTTTGACTGGAAGATTGGAAATAAATCTAAATAGAAAAGGTGGTGTACAAAAGTTAGGAGAGGCTGGGTCAGGTAACAGGCTCCGAAAAGATGCCAAGGTTAGGTGATGTGATGATTGTTGTCTGATGCTAGGGGTATGGGGCTTGCGTTACATATATGATCCAGCCTAGGCTAGATAGATACGCCTAGCTTGACAACGTCCAACAAGGTGTGTGTATGTATATGTGTATGTGTGTGTTTGTATTTATAAAGCAGTGAGTTGGTAAGACAGTTTTAATACGGTCGTACTCCCTTTCCTAATCTCCTGATCCCACTTGCTTCTCTAGGATTACAAAGTGAGTAGGTGTGATCCATCCACACAGCAGGTGTTTGTCATGAGTTGCATCCAATCACAGTCTTGACTCAGGTGGTTATCAGGTGATACACCTGTGCCCATTTGTGTGGGCAGGAATGGCCATGCGAAGAAGCAAGGATTAAAATTATGAACCATTCAGTAGGGGCCGGGGAGATAGCTTCGTGGCACAAGTGCCTGACTGGCAAGTGCAAGGTCATGAGTTTGAATCCCGGGCCTGAAAAAAAAGAACCATTCAAAATTCATGACTTGCCGGGCGTGGTGGTGCACGCCTGTAATCCCAGCACTTGGGAGGCTGAGGCAGGAGGGTCAGTGCGAGTTCGAGACCAGCCTGGGCTACAAAAGTGAGCTCAAGGCCAGCCTCAACTGCATAGCGAGACCCTGTCTCAATAAGACAAAAAAAAAAAAAAAAAAATTCATGACTTCCAGAGAGACGCATACGAGAGGGCCTCTGTGGTCCCAGGAGCCAGTGTCATGTCCTGTGGTGAATAAGGAAATGAAGATAGCCCTTGAAAGAATGCAAGTTTGGGATTACATTAACAGCTTGGGATTTTTTTTTTTCTTTAAATAAAGATCATCAATTGTAATGCTAACTATCATTTACTTCATTCTATGCATTAAACGGATAACCATATGGTGTCAGTGGATGAAATTTATTCTTCTGAGTATTATCCTAACACAGCCAAAGAATGGGTCATCTCCTATATCCAGGTTTACATTTAGTTGATTTCATGCATGCCACGGAATAGGACAATAGTAACTTTTAAATCCACAAAAACTAAGGTTTTGTTTTTCCCAGGAAAAATGATCTTCGTGTTCTTGCACTTTGTGTCAGGTGCATATAGTATTTGAAAAACAGCAGCAGTACGCTGTGTTTCAATGAGCTTCACAGGTAACAGTGTTGTTTACTCAAAGGAGTGAAATTGGCTTAATGCTGCTTTATTTAATTAAGTGAAATCAATTTATCTAATAGATTAGTCTCCGTCCATAGCCAGGGACTCTTACTCACCTTGTGCTGGTAAATTGCTTGGAAAGAAGAAATTTCCGCACCACAATGACCTCAGACGGAGAAATAGAGCTTCAGCGAACATGGACGAACAGAAAATATTTTTGTAGATAATGATTTATTCAAACAAGGGCCATGAAAAGCATGCTTGTCAGAACTCAGACCAGGGTCATTTTTGCCCTCCACACTGATATTGACTATTGAGTTTTAACCTTGTGCTCATTGCTAGATAGAGATTTTTTTTGGGGGGGGAAGGAGCACAACCGTCTTACAATGGCTTAACTTGACAATGAAAAGCAATAAACACAAAGGGTTTCCAGCTCATCCAGGGACACTCAGTCACTTCGCTTTTCCCACAATCTGCTGGGAAATCGATTCCACGGTCCTCTCCCTGTTCAATCACTCTCATTTTCTTCACTCTTTTCAGTCGCAACCATAACTTGCTGTTTGTAGCAGGAATTTAAATTTGAACATTTTTAGCATTTTCTAAAATTGTTAATATGTATGGCCATACATATATTTGTCACATACTCAGCACATTATTATGGAAAGTTAAGACTGGTAAAGTTATGAAGTTATTACAAAGAAAAATATCTACCATTGGAATTCATTAAGACAAACTTTGAACCTGAACTTTTCTGTATGCCGTATAGATAGTCTTGTACATTTAAAAAGCTTTCATATCACATTCTTTTAAGTCACATTCTTTTACATCATGCTAAATTTCATGGACTAGCCGGGCGTGGTGGCTCATGCCTGTAATCCCAGCACTCGGGAGGCTGAGGCAGGAGGATTGGTGCGTGTTCAAGACCAGCCTGGGCTACAAAAGTGAGCTCAAGGCCAGCCTGAACTGCATAGCGAGACCCTGTCTCAAAAAGACAAAATAAATAAATAAATAAATAAATAAATAAATAAATAAATAAATAAATAAATAAATAAATTTCCTGGACTGTAGTCATACCTAATAGTCCTTATTCTTCAGTAAGATAGTTTCTGAATTTAAAGGATTGTAGAGAACAATTAATTATCTTTATATTAATTATAACTATGTCTATTACCTTGACGTATTACCTTGACGTTTTCTTCTAAATCTTAACTTTTTTTATGGCTAGCTCAGCCTGCCCTGGGGGTGGGGCTGGTGCAGCATGTGGTGCTGGGGATCCAACTGCGGTCCCTGCAGCCGCCTAAGCTTTGCTAAGAGGCACTTTAGGTCACTAAGCCATCCCACCAGCCCCTACTTTGATATTTTCTTTAGAAAAGAAATCATATATATAGAATTTACTAATCAAAGAATCTGAATTTTAATTTATGATTTGGTATTATACTTAGTGAAATGTAAAAATGATTTTCATTTTCTAAGTTGTATCATAAAACAGTCAAGTTGAAGTATTATTACAATTATTTCCTGGACTGTTTATTATTTCTCAATTTCTTTAAAATTCAATACAACTTTAGGGATAGATTTGTGAACAAAAGCATAATCTCTATTAATCTGAACAAATATTTCATACGAAAATCCCTTTTGTACTATTAATATAAAAGCAGACAAATGTAAATGAGATGATTTAGATTTATGATTAAGATCAGACTCTTCCAACAAGGATACTGTAATTTTAAAGTATAATGTAGCTTTTGTCCAACAGTAAAAGGAAAATAGCTTAGTAGAATAAATGTTTACTTGGCAAGCTCAAGTTCCTGAATTCTATCCCCAGTACAGCAAAAAAAAAAAAGAAAGAAAAAAAGTTTGAAAATATGTATCTCCAATTTGAAGAAATGAACACACAGTATAAAAGTTTTTTAGACTTGTGAATTAAATATTTGAATACAATTATTGCCTAAATAAAAATTTAAGCAACATGACCTTGCATGTGTACACAAGTGTGTATACGTATTTGGTGTAAGGCATACTCATACAGAAGTGTTTGTGGCTCTACCACCTGAAGTAAAGTCTTGAATATGGAGTAACCAGCTGAAATAAACAATGGAAGAAGAGACAAGTGCTGGTTCTCCGCTTAGTTTTCTAGGTTTCTGTCCACACTGATGGACCTCCAGAGGTAGCAGGTTATGGGGGAAGGTGTGACAGAGGAGGCCCACTCACTCACGGGGGAAACAGAAAGGAAGATGTACGTGCCCTCGGGCCCCTTCCAAGGCCTGCCCCCAGTGGACACAACTCCCAAAGGTCCGGTGCTTTTTTGTTGTTGGTTTAGTTTTGCTTTTGGTTTTCATACTTCTTAACAGTGCCACTCTAGAGAGGACATCAGTACATGGACAATGGGTTAATATTAGCACCCTAACTCTACCATACTCCATTACACATTCTCCTTGTGCCTTATTTTATTTGTTTGTTTGTTTGTTTGTTTGTTTATGGCTGGCTCAGCCTGCTCTGAGGGAGGAGGAGCTGGCACAGCATATGGTGCTGGGGATCATACTACAGTTCCTGTGGTTGCCTAAGCTTGACTAAACAGGAGCTTTAGACCACTGAGCCATCTCACCAGCCCCGCTCCCCAAATTACTTTTGTAGAGCCAGAGATTGAACTCAGGTCCTTGTGCTTTTCAGGTACATTCTACTTTTAGAAAAAAAAAAAAAAAAAAGTAAATGCGAATTGATTTCATCATCTATTGCAGTTTTTATATTTTTAATAAATATAACCATATTTTGTCATTTTTGAATATTTAATTTTTTATTTTAAAGTGTAAAAATAGCAGAAACAAATATAGAAAAAGAGTAACAAGCAAGAGTACATATAAAACAGAATTTTGAAACAAGAACAAAAACCTAACAAAAATTTTACATATTTTCATCATCAAATCTGTTTAGATTAATAGATACAGGTATGTAAATTTGGCCAAATAATTAAGCATTGACACTTTCAATAAACCTTAAGGTATTTAAAATTTTAAGTTTGAGAAAATGATAGATTTGGGGAGTTTGAAAGAAATACATAACAAAATCCTGTCTGATCTTCACCCAGCTTCACCAAGGTTGAACACATATGTTGCCATAGAGACGACTGTGCAATGCTAGAAGTAGAGACCGGAACACTTCACGAAGTGCACTCTCACACGCACACCTGTACTCTTGTGCATGTGTCCTTTATCAGACGTGCATCGTTCTGTGCCTTCCATTGACCACAACAAAGACAATTCTCTATGATACTACCAGAGACTCTGTCCTTCTCCCCATTATGAGCACACTGAAGCCGCCATCATGGCCCTAACCACTGGCAACCTCTAATCTTATCTCCATCTGTGAGACTGCGTTATTTCAGGAATATTGTATAAATGAGATTGTATTGGTGCTTTGACACTAAGTTTTTGCTTAGCAGCTTCTTTTGATATTTGTCTAAATTGCTATACTGTTCCTCTTTAGCCCACAGATTGGGAAAAAATATAGCTAACTTTCTCTCAATAAAAGGGCTTCTATCTAGAATACATAAAAACATTGAAAAACATCAGTCCCCCAAATTCAAAGATCCCATCCAGAAATGGGCATTACTTGGACAAATATGTATTACTTAGAGGAAGAAACACAAATGACAAAAAAATATACAGAAAGATACTCAATATCATTGCTTATCTGAAAAAGTGTAAATTAAAACAAGATGAAGATATCACTTATCCCAGAAAGAAGGGCTGTCCCCAAGAAATCAACCAAGCCGGATGGTGGTGGTGCACACCTGTTCTCCCACCTCTCTGGAGACTGAGGCCAGGGGATCATTGTAAGTTTGAGACCAGTCTGGACTACAGAATAAACTCAAGGCCAACCTGAACTGCACAGTGAGCCCATGTCTCCAATAAAGAAAGAAAGAAAGAAAGAAAGAAAGAAAGAAAGAAAGAAAGAAGGAAAGAAAGAAAGAAAGAAAGAAAGAAAGAAAGAAAGAAAGAAAGAAAGAAAGAAAGAAAGAAAGAAAGAGATAAGCACATAAACAAACCAATGAGAAATATGCTGGAGGTGCTGGTCGGGGACGGAGCGCTTGTGCACCATTGGTGGGAGTGCAGGCTGGTGCACCCACTGCGTAAACTGTGGACTCTCTCTTGTGGCAGAGAGTCCACAAAAATCTAACATTAGAGATCGCATTTGATCTGGTGATTCAGAATAACTAAAAACATCATACCATAGTGATATATGCAGACCCATGCTTAGCACAGCACAATCTGTAATAGCTTGATTTTGGAAACAACCCAAATGCCATCAGCTGAGGAATGGACAAAAATATGTGGTATGCTTATTCCATAGACGACTACTCAGCAATAAAGAGGCATACACTGGAGGTTTGCCAGGTAAATAGAGACCACACTCACAAGTCACATACGCAAGCATTGTGTTGTCTTCCTAGGAAAAGAAACTGAAAAATGTAAAGGAGAACTAAAATGTACAATAGTTATTATGAAAGGGAAAGCAAATGTTAGGAAAGAACAATGGAGATGTATGAAAGTAGAAAAGAAAGAAGGGAAAATATAGACGGACAGGCAGACAGACAGACAGACAGACAGACAGACAGACAGATATACTATTGGTCTCTTTGAGTTCATTTCGAAGATGATTTGTGCTTATATTCTGCGATCTGCAATACACGACTCTGTCTTACAATCTGAACAGCCACTTTGAACATAACCATGCACAGTATAGTAACCATTTTTATCTCATAATATCTTGCTTTGAAATTCTGTAAAATTGCTTTCATTTTTGTTATTTAAAATGAAAAGAAATTGCCTGTTCCATTTTAACATGGGGCACTAGTGCACGGTACAAAACGATGGGTCTCATCATTGATTCTTTGAAAGGAATTTTGGTTCTTCACCTTTTGGGTGGTCAAAAATAAATGTACTATTGATGCACACGTCTCTGAATAAATGTGTTTTCATTTCTGTGGGATAAATATCCAAGAATACCACTGATACTTTGTATTAAAAGTCTATTTTAGTTATATATATATATATATATATATATATATATATATATATATAGTCTCACTGTGCAGCTTGGACTCACAGTGGTCCTCCTGTTTTCGGCCTCCTTAGCATTGGTATTATAGGCATGCACCACCATAGCCAGGCTCGGTGGCTGGTTGAGCACCTATTTTCAGTTTTAAAAGAAACAAGACAACAAACTTCCAAAGTGGTTGTAGCATTTTACACTTCTGCAATACATGAGCACATTTTCTGCAAGGTTTTTTTAATCAACATTTACTTTTCTTTCTTGTCCAATCATTCTAATAGATGTACAGTGGTATCTCATTGCGATTTTAATTTACATTTTTCATTACTGTAACAGCTGATGATATCGCTAATCTTCTCATAAACTTATTTGCTATCTGTCTATCCTTTTCAATAAACTATGCGTTCATGTCTTATGACCATTTTCCAATTAGATTATTAGATGTGTTCAACATTGTGTTTTGGGAATTCTTTATGCATTTTAGGTATAAGTCCACTTCAATTATATCATTTCCAAATATATTTCCGTGACATAATATGTGTTCTTTCATGCACTACCCAGCCTGGGATATGAGGAAATAGAAGCAGAATTCAGAGCCGGGCGAGGTGGCGCACGCCTGTAATCCCAGCACTCGGGAGGCTGAGGCAGGAGGATTGGTGGGAGTT
>PVJA010053042.1:0-12132 GCA_004027025.1 Myocastor coypus
GCACTGATCCTCCTGCCTCAGCCTCCCGAGTGCTGGGATTACAGGCGTGAGCCACCACACCCGGCTAAAAACCTGTACTTTAATATGATAGAAAACCCAGAAGAAATGGATAGGGCCTGGCGGGATGGCTCAGTGGTCTAAAGCGCCTGCTTGGGAAAGCTTGGGTGGCTTCAGGGACTGCAGTTCGATCCCCGGCACCACATGCTGCGCCAGCCCTGCCCTCGGGGCCCCCAAAAAATGTGTGAATAAAGAAACAAAGGTTCTAGGGGCCCAGTGGGATGGCTCAGTGGTCTAAAGTGCCTGCTTGGGAAAGCTTGGGCGGCTTCAGGGACCACAGTTCGATCCCCAGCACCACATGCGCCAGCCCTGTCCTCGGGGTGGGCTGAGCTGGCCATAAAAATGAGTGAATAAACAAACAAAGGTTCTGAAACAAGAAAAAAATAAAACAAATAAATTTTTTTTTTTTAAAAAAAAGAAGAAACAAAGGTTCTGAAACAAGAAAAAAAAAAAAAAGCTATATAAATATCTTTTTTAAAAAAAGAAATGAATAATGTGAATTACCAAAGCTGAATAAAGATAAAAAAAATTCTAACTAACCCAGTCTTAGTCAATGAAATTAATTAAAAAACTACCCACAAAGAAAAGCCATAGACCTCTAAGAGTTACAAGTGAATTCTACAAGCACTTTTGCAAATATCTAATGCCACTGCTCCTCAAACTCTTTAATGAAAGCAAAGGGAAAAAATACCCCAAAATTCACTACTGGCAGCAAGCACTACCCTGACACCAAAACCACAGAAGAATCCAAAAGGAGAACTTCAATCTTCTTAATGAACACAGATATAAAAATCTTTGATGAAATTTGGAAAATAGAGTGCAGCAAATCACACCATGACTAAGTAGGATTCGTCCCAAGAATGCAGAATAGTTCAACACTCACAAATCAATGTTGTATTATTCCACATTAGAACCAAGGACAAAAACCACAAGGCTATTAATAGGTACAGAAAAAGCATTTGACAAAGTTCAATACCCATTCATATTTTTTAAAAAAGGCCCTACAAACTGGACTTATCTCAATTTAATAAAACCTATCTATGACAAACCAACAGCCAACATCATACTGAAAGATTTCACTCTAAAATCAGAAACAAGACCAGGATATCCATTACCACTCCTATTTTATCATTATATACAGTTGACACGATACTCTAACAGAAGACTCCAAAAACTCCCCCCAAAAGACTCCTAGATTTAATAACTAAATTCAGTACCATACCAGAATACAAAGTCACTTTCCAAAATCAGCATTCTTATATACCACAAACTCACCAAGAAAGAATTTTTTGAAACTATACCTTTTGTAGTTTTAAGAAAAATGAAACAGTTAGTAATCAATACAATGAAGGAAAAGTCCTTAAGTACTGAGAAGTACTGAAAATTAAAGTACTCTGAAAAATGAGATTGAAGAGGATATCAGACAATGGGAAGATATCCTTTGTTCTTGGATAGGCAGAAACAATAGTGAAAAAAGCCATACTTACAATAATAAACCTTACAGAACTAGAGAAAGCAGTTCTAAAATTTACTTGGCATCAGAGAAACTTAAGATAGTAAAGGCAATTCTGGGCAACTAAGTCAAGACATAGAATAGCACTTTGAAGCTATACTAACAAGCTACCATGACAAAAACAGCATGGTACTGGCAGAAAATCTACATAGCCAGACCCTGTCTCAAAAAAAAAAAAAAAAAAAAAAAAATTGCATTTCACTTAGTAAATAAAGGTTAAGAGAACGAAACCAAGATGGAAAAAATTGAATTCCACTTAGGGTCAGGGAGAAAAACTCAGAAACTAAAGGCACTGGTATTGGTTATCTCTCTGAAGGCAGACATACATACATAATTAAAACACAAATATAAATTCAAAAAAATTCAGTTAGACTCCTAAATTCAAACTACAATCTTACAAACAGCCTCTCTCCAACTTCTTTCAGATCCATTGAAACATTTTGAGTTTACACTGTGAACTGCTTTACATACAGGGATTCAGAGTTCACAGATCTCAGAAATAGCTGAGGTGGGGCATGGTGGCATATGTCTCTCATTCCAGCACTAAGGAGGCTAAGTCAGGACAGTTACTTCAGGTTCACCGCTGGCCTGCATCATAAAACAAGATCCTGTCTCAAAACAAAATAACAGTAACAACAAAAGAAAATATATTTATAAGAGCAACAAAGCAAAACTAAACAGTATCTAAATGACTTCCTTCCTTAAAAAGCCCCCAAAACACTGGTAGCCAAGTTTATTCTTTCCAGTAAAGGCATTAAAAGACTCTGGGAAAAAACTAAAGGGGGTTATAAAGATGAGACACAAAAGTGACACATAAAAAAGGCCAGGACCTACCTTTCACTCAGTAAAGCCTACAATTTCAAAAGTATGCATACATAGAACTTCCAATCTATTTTAGTGTCCAGATATCTAAGAAAAAAAATGACTGCCAAACCTAGACTGTACAACCAGTCAAAAGTACCAATTAACAAAGAAGCAACACAGACATTTAGGACATCAAGTTTCTTTTTTCCGTGCATTCTCAGAAAACTATTAGTGGATAGGCACCACTAAAACATAAGGTTTAAAAAAAAAATTTAAGAGAATAAATGCAATATAGGGACTAAATGGATCTAGCATGAACAGAAAGGAAAAAATAAAATACCACAATGACTTTTTTTTTGGTCTTTTTGAGACAGGGTCTCACTATGTAGTTCAGACTGGCCTTGAGCTCACTTTTATAGCCCAGGCTGGTCTTGAACTCTCACTGAGCCTCCTGCCTCAGTCTCCAAAGTTCTGGGATTACAGGCATGCACTACCATGCCCAGCATGAAAGATATGTCACAAATCAACTCATACAGGGCCAGGGATATAGCTAAGTAGCATAGCATCTAGCTGACAAGCACAAGGTCCTGAGTTCAATTCCATACCAAAAAAAACCTACCCCCTCCCAAATCAACTAGGGTTGATGAAAGGGTTCTAAGAGGTCACCATCTCTTCCCTCAAAGTTGCAAATTATACAAAATTCTTAAAGACAGGAAGAGGAGATCTGACTTTGGGTAGACAGTCTTGGGATGAAAGGTACAAAACTCAGGAATCAATGGAGTTTTTCTATAAAGATCCAGCTATGCTGTACTGGAGGTAAAGCTCAGTAGAAAAACACTTGTGTAGTGTGAACCAGGGTCTGGGCTTAATTACCACACCACAAAAAGGGGAAAAAAAAAAAAAAAATTCAGATATACTTAGGGCTAATATTTTTGGCTTTGAAAGCCTTCTGCTTATGATGTAATTGTTCAATTTTGTGATATTGTTTAGAATACTTTTAAGGAAGTACAGGTATTAAACATTTTTGACATACTTTCAACTTACAAAGGTGTTAATACTGTCATTAGTTAAGGAACATCTTTAATAAAAGAGAATTACAATATATTATAACTTGTATAACTTATACTGACATGTACTCTCTAGAAATCACTTGAAGGATGCATCTTATGGTTTCTTTTCAGCATTTCTGAACTATCAACATTATTGTAAGCTAGGTGTGGTGGTGCATGCCTGTAATCCCAGCATTTAGGAGGCTGAGACAGGAGGATTGGTGCGAGCTCCAGACTAGCCTGGACTACAAAAGCGAGCTCAAGGCCAGCCTGAACTGTACAGGGAGACCGTCTCAAGAAGACACAAATAAATAAATAAATAAATAAATAAATAAATAAATAAATAAAAATAAATTGTACTTTATGCTCACCATTAAATAAAGTTACTTGAACACAAGCATATGACAGTTTATCAGGCATGGCAGCATATGTCTTGTTATCAGACTATCCAGGAGGCTAAATCAGGAGGGTCCTCATAACTTTGAGGTCAGTCTGGGCTACAAAGTGAGTCTGAAGTCAGCCCAAAACTACAAAGGAAGACCCTGTCTCAAAATTACAAAAAGCCTGACAGTTTACCTGCTAACCAAGATGGCTACTAAAGTACTAACGAGTAGGTAATATTTATACTATAGATATGCTGCACTTGGCATGATAGGGCTGGACTACACAAATCATCAAACTACTCAGAAGAGAGCACAATATGACATTTAAAAACTGCTTTTAGAGAATATTCCATGTAATATTTTCTGAGCAATAGTAACAAATCACAGGTAATTGAAACTAGGTAATGGAATACTGTCCATGGAAGATACTGCTAATTGCCTACCCAATATTTGCACTCTCTTCTTTTACTTGCTTATAATAATACTTATTCCTCTTTTCTTACTGATAAAAGTCTGACTTGTAATCTCAGCATTCTGGGAGGCTACAGTAAGAGAATCATAAATTTAAGCCCAACCTGAGCAACTCAGTGAGATACTATCTCAAAATAAAAAAAGGCTCAGGAAATAGCTCACTGAAAGGGCCCTCAAGGGCCCTTAGTTGCTCAATTATCAACAACTAAAGACAAAACTAAAGGCTAGGTATAGCAGACCAGAGGCTAGACAAAAACTAAAGTCTAGAAACTCCAGGGAGCCTTTAGCCCTTGGATGTTTATTAGTGACCAGACATACCCATCCTGAATTATCTACCTCCAGATTCCTTATTATTGTGAACATCAGTCCCTATTGAAGCCAGATAGGTTCTTCTGTCATTCATAATGAGTGCATTCCTTATTTGTACTGGCTCAGGAGATAGCTCCATGGCACAAGTGCCTGCCTAGCAAGTGCAAGGTCGTGAGTTTGTGAACCCTGGTCCCACAAAAAAAACACACACAAAAAAAGTTATTCCTTATTTGTATAGCTATTCTGATAATAAGTTTACTAATTTTCAGAGAAAATAAATGAAAGAATTTTCATTTTTCTGGACTTATCTATTCATCTAGTCTACTAAAACTAAAAAAAAAAAAAGCTTGATAACACCCTTCAGTGTACACACTATAAAGATTTGCATAGATGACATGAAAGATGGCAACTCAACAATGATTGTAACTACAAATAAATGTTTATTTCGATCCTCTCATCACTCAGGAAAAAACAAATTTCCTTTAATATTCTCCTGTAGTCCACAGTCCACCTTATTTGCCACTAGTTCATCTCAAAGCCTCACTGATTTAACAACTGCTTGGAACTAAATCTGACAGACTTGTCTTATATTACTTAAGTCACAGGAAGCACTACCTGAAGCTTTGATTACATGTATCTCCCATGACCCTAACACCACTATTCTACTCATTAGTACCATAAATTTGCCTAATTCAAAGGTGGAAAGTTATAGACTCACCAAAAGAATATATGTCTTATATAGATTAATACAAATTTCAATTACTTTAATTAAAGCAATCTGAAAAAGGGAATAACAAGTCATGGGAATGCACTTACAATCCCAGCTTCTGGGAAACTTAAGAATAAAAGGACTACCAATTCACATTTAAGCCAATCTGGACAACTTAGCAACTCTAACTCAATACAAATAAAACAGATATAGCTGTAGTTTAATGACTGAGTGCTTGCTTAGCATGTATAAAGCCCTCAGTACTACCAAAAAGAAAAAGAAAATATTAAGATTGTGGAAATCCATTACCACAGATCTTTTTTTGTTTATGCATTTGGTACAGGGTCTGCAGGGTCTACAGGGTCTCACAACATAGATCAGATCTGGTGATTCTGTTTTCAGCCTCCCAAGAGCTGGGATTACAGGCACATGCCACCACACACTCAGTCTCAATCACTGTCTTAGCACACCCTGGGGGCAGAGCCCAGCAGGGCATGCTGGGGACTAAACCCTGGCCATTGCTCTCTGCCTAAGCAGGTGTTTTAGTCCGCTGAGCTATCTGGCTGGCCTCCAGATCACTGTTTTAAGAAGTACTAATATTACAGTATCACAAACCAGAATTGCACATGCTTATAATCTCAGCACCTAAGAGGCTAAGGTCAAAAAATTGCTGCAAGTTTGAGGCCAGCTTGTACTAGAATGAGACACTGTCTTAAAAGAAGTGTTACTATAACTTAATTTGCACAAAGAGCTACACGTATGTTTCCCCTAGTACCTCCTTTGATAGGTCTGTGCTCTCATCCTGCATTTTACCATCACAAATGGTAATCAAAACAGTCCACTGTATTAAAGCAGCCCATTCTTATTACAAGGAAAATCTTTAAATGTACAGAAAAGAGGCAAGTTGCCCAAGAAAACAATGTACTTGAGTTGGGCAGTGATACACATCTGTAGTCTAAGCTACTCATAAGACTGAAGTAGAAAGATCAAGTGAACCCAGAAGTTTGATTAAACAGGAAAACATAGTGAGGTAGGAAGGAAAGAAGAAAGGGAGGGAGAGACAACAAACAAACGAATAAACAAATGAACAAGGTATGTTTGTGTCTATAATCCCAGTACTCTGGGAGACTGAGGCAAAAGGAGCAACTTGGCAAGATCTTGTCTCAAAAACTTTTTTAAATTATCAGTTGGTAAGTTGGAAATAATGGCATACACCTGTACTCTTGCACTATGGGCAGCAGAGGGAGAAGGATCTCAAATTCAAGCCATCTGAGCAATGGAGCAAGACTGTATAAAGAAATAATAAGGGCTGGAGTATCAGTATGAACATCCTGGCTTCGATCCCCAGTACTGAAAAAAAAAGAAAGGAAGGGAAGGAAGGAGGGAGGGTACCTATAGTGTCTTGCCAAAGTTAACCTCCTTAACACGTCTGTAAAATATTAGCTTTTCATCCCATATTCTCTTGTGAAGTCATAAAACTGATGAAACACAGAACTACCAAATAAGATAGCTTACCTTTTATTTATAGGTTTTTCATCTTTTTCATAAGGCTTTACAAACCACTTGCCAATACGTACAAAGTTTCGGTTCATTAAACACCGTTCTAACAGATTGTGAACTGCTTTAAAAAGCAGCGTACGGCATTCATAGGAAAGTCCATTCTCCCACACTCCATCTTCCTCTTCTGAAAGAAAATTGAAGGAAGCAAAAAAGTAAGCAATTTAAAATTCTGTATCATTTACCTCAGAAAATTAAGTTGTATCACTTCAATATAGGCACAGAGTATCAGTCATTACCCTGTAAAAAATTAAAGAACTAGGGGCTAGGGAGATAGCTCAGTAAAATAAGCACTTGCCTGGCAAATGCAAAGGCTCACCTGGTTCCACAAAACAAAACAAAAAAACTGTCATGCATTTTATTAAACCTCCTGATAATTATTTTCTGAAAATGTAAAATATGATAATGCTACCATAAATATACTGGCTTGATTTCTGTATTAATAAAAAGGCCACTTGCTTATATAACCTGGAAAATATTAAACACATTCTTTATCTATGGTGCCAATTTCTAAACCAGCTCACTTGTTACTTTGTCCTAATTCCACTAATCACTCAACCTGACAAAAAAAACCTTGCCAGTTAATAATTAAACTCAAAACATTTCATGTCCATCAGCATTCTAATCCACGAGTCAACTGTAAAACTAAGTGATGAGAAGGAAAGAAAGAAACTACTGGCACTGAGACTAACAAGCAATGCATTATCAGCCACCTTAGATCTCATTTCAGCCAAATGATTTCTATGATTCTTACTCAGTACAGAATCCTCTACTTGGGAAAAAAAATTTAAAGATTTATATATTAAGTGATGCTTCTATCATATTAAATTATAGTAATCACTACTAACTATTTAGTCTCAATTTTAACAGCCAATCTGTTAATCACTGTTAACTTCCCAATAAATAAATAAGTCATTTTGAGCTAAATCTGGATGTAGTTCAAAAAATATTACTCTACACATTTCATGTCTTTTACTAGACAAAAAAATCCAACACTCAATCTAGCTACGATACTTTAGCATTTTAAATATTTTATAATACTTTAAATTGCCTTCAAATATAATTGAGCATCATCCTTTAGTCTACATACCTTTGTAAACAGTTCCTAAAACTGAACCAACTTTGTCTCACTAAGTAAAAATAAGTGATAAAGCCTGTCTCATTTCAAACAAGTACATACTAAATGGATAGCGAAATACATACACTATGAGATTTGAATAAAAGCAGACATGTATTAAATCAACACACAGCTGGACATGGTGGTACATGCATGTGATTTCATTGCTTCAGAGGCTATAACGTAAGATTATCAAGAAAGAGTTCAAGGCCATCTTGGGTTACATATCAAGTTGCAAGATAGGCTAGAGCACATAGATTGATCCTATCTCAAAAGAAATTTAAAGGGGCTAGGGAGCTAGCTCAACAGTCAAAGTGCCTGCCTGACAAATACAAAGACCCAGGTTCAATCCCTGATACTGCACGCCATGCCATGCCAACCCCTGAACCACACTGTGCCAGCCACTGAAACTGGGCATGGTAGCACATGCCTGTAATCCCAGGGCTAGGGAGTCTAAGCCAGGAAGATCACTATCAGTCCAAGCAGCACAGTGAAACCCTATACCAAACAAATAAATACATAAAAGATTTTTTTTAATTTAAAGAACATTTTAAAAACAGTACCATATGTAAAACGTATACAACAAATGGAAAGAATAAACATTAGCTTAAAAAAAAAAAAAAAAAAAAGCAGAACAGTGGATTTTTAATTGTGTAACCTCAAAGATTAACACTGATTTTTATGTTAAAATTAAAAAAAAATTTGATCAGAAAAACTGGTTATATCTATAATTGTATGATTTAAGAATATTAAATATGGTTTAGAGAAGTAACCAAACTGGGTGTGGTGGTACATGTCTATAATCCCAGCCCTTGGAAAGCTGAGGCAGGCAGATCACAGCATTTGGGGTCAACCTGGGCTACAGAGTGAGTTTGAGGAATGGGTATATAGCTCAGCAGCACAGCACCTGCCTGGCAAGCACAAGTTGCTAAGTTCCCAGTACCAAAAAAACAAGAACAACAAAACAAACAAAAAACCCCACACAGTGAGCTCGAGGCCAGCCTGGACTAGATCATGAGATCCTTTATCAAAAAGAAAAGAGAAAATTTTTCAGGAACTTCTCCCTTACTGCTCCAAGTTTTATCTAATAAAACTCACATGAACTTGGTATTTTCAGGGGTAGTCTCAGACCTCAAATGCACACAATTCTCATTAACGTTAAGTAGGAGTTACAGGGCTGGGGAGATAGTTCCGTGGCACAAGTGCCTGCCTGGCAAGTACAAGGTCGTGAGTTTGAACCCCAGTCCATGTGAGTTTGGGAAAGGGGACTAGTCTAAGGGACTAAAACAAGGGGCATTCTCCCACTGAGCTACACCCCCAGCTCTTTTTACTTTGAGACAGGATCTCATTAAATTCTTCCAGGCTTGCTGAACTTGTGATCCTCCTGACTCAGTTTGCCAGAGTTTACAGCTGGTCATCACTTTGTTCAGCCTTGGTGGGGTTTTCTCAAGTCAGCAAATCTCTGAAGTATATTTTCATCTATGTGACAAGTGAATAAAAAACCCCTACACTGGGGCCGGCAGGATGGCTCAGTGGTCTAAAGCGCCTGCTTGGGAAAACTTGGGTGGCTTCAGGGACCGCAGTTCGATCCCCAGCACCACATGCTGCACTGGCCCTGCCCTTGGGGCGGGCTGAGCCGGCCATAAAAATGAGTGAATAAACAAAGGCTCTGAAACAAGAAAAAAATAAATAAATAAAACATTCTTAAAAAAAAAAAAAAAAACCTACACTGAAGTAATAGCATTTCATTTTTCATTGCTGTAAATCCTAGCTGGGCATGGTGGGACATGCCTATAATCCCAGCACTCGGGAAGCTGAGGAAGGAGGATTGCTGTGTGAGGCCAGCACCAGCCAGAACTACATAGTGAGACCCATCTCAAAAAAACAACAATAGAGAAAGTAAATCCTAAAAATGCTCAATGAAAATCTAAAAGTTTGTTTTGCTTTCTTTGGTGAAGTGTCACGCAGAAACAAGAAGACTATTGAACCAGGATTCTAATGGTCTACTGTTATAATAATCACAAATTTTTCTATATGTTGTATGCAGAGATATGAGAAGTGAAACGCAGCAACTAATCTACCTAAATATAGTAATATGAACCACCCCTTACATGATTTAAAAAAAAAAAAGGTCTTTGAATGCAATACCACTATTATAATTGGGACAGAAAGATTAGAGAACACATGGCAAATCTTTATCTAGTTCTAAATTTAATCAAACAAAGCCTAATGGGGGCCAGGGAGTTAGCTCAGTAGAATATGCACTTGCTTGACAAGCGCATGGTCCTGAGTTCAATCCCCAGTACAGGGGTGGGGGTGGGGCTAATGGGAAAAGTTATCTTAATGCATTTAAATATTTCTGCCCCTTGTTATCTATACTCAAAGAGCAAACAATTGCAGTTGATTTTAGTACTTTAACATTATGAGTATTACAACTCTTAAGCTATCAGCTTTCTGTTATATAATTTTACAAAGTATTTGTTTAAAAAATGGAACACAATGGAGCTGGGGAGATGGCTCCGAGGCACAAGTGCCTGCTGGGCAAGTGCAAGGTCGTGAGTTTGAACCCCAGTCCCACCAAAAAAAAAAAAAAAATGGAACACAAAAGTTCAAATACCAAATGATACCATACTTACTTCAGAGCATAGATTATAGTGGTGCTGAAATGTGTCATAAATCAAAATAATTTTCCATAAACGAAAAAGCAAATCAAGATGAAAACCAAAAAGCTCACACATTCAGTACTCAATATTTTTCTCAAAAATGGTGAGGTTTGCCCTAAGGATGTCAGTCTGTTCTATGCAAGTGTTAGTCTGAACTACATAGGGAGATTATCTAAAAAAAGGGGGGGGGGTGGGCGAGGGATATAGCTGAGTAGCACAGCCTGGCTCTCTGCCTGGCAAGCATGACATTGTGAGTTCAATTACTGGTTTAAACAGACACACACACACATATGCATACACACACAAGCAAGCGCGCGCGCGCACACACACACACACACACACACACACACGACCAAAACTGCTATGTTTAGATACATCATAATCAGCTAATAAATAAAGAATACTGGGGCCTGGGGATATACCTCTTGCTGGATATGTGAGGCCGGGGCTCTATCCCCACCATCCTCCCCAAGAAATAAAACTAAAATTTTGCTAAACTACTAAAATGTATTTACACTAATGACTAAGAAACAGTTCAAAATTACCACATAGGGGTGGTGAAATGGTTCAGTGGTCTAAAGCTCCTGCTTAGGCAACCGAGGGACTGCAGTTCGATCCCTGGCACTACATGCTGCGCCAGCCCCAGCCCTAGGGCAGGCTGAGCCAGCTATAATAAAAAAAAAAAAAAAAAAAAAGAGAGAGAGAATACTATACATTTCCTAAAAGAAAAAAGAAATGCTTAAATGTCTAGATGAGTATTTGTGTTATACATAATTTCCCATTTATAAACTATTCATTTCCTTTTCCTTTTGTTGCTTCTGCTGTCTTCTACTGCCATGAACTGTTGCCTGCCATGTACCACCCTGCTTTGGAGCCAGCTGATCATGCACTGAAACCTCTACAAACTATGTGCTTAAATAAATCTTTCCTCCCTTAGTACAAAAGTAAATAACCATTCATTCAATAAACTTTAGCGCCTTAAACTGGTGGCATCACTCATTAGCAAAATTTGGAAATTTCTCTTTTTTTTGGTGGGACCAGGGTTTGAACTCACGACCTTGTACTTGAAAGGCAGGCACCTGTTCCATGGAGCTATCTCCCCAGCCCCTGGAAATTTCTATTTAGAAATAATCTCACATTATGGATTATTTTCTTTGATTTGAAAATCTACAATATAAACTTTCATACTTAAGAAGGACAATATGAGGGCTGGGGAGATAGTTCAGCAGCATAATTACTTGCCCTACAAGCACAAAGTCCTGAATTTGGTACCGCTAAAGCAGTGGTTCTCAACCTTTCTAATGCCATGACCCTGCAATACAGTTCCTCATGTTGTGGTGACCCCAAACCAAAACTAATTTTGGTGGCTACTTCAAAACTATAATTTTGCTACAGTTATGATCTAGAATTGGTGACCCCTGTGTTTCGGTTGCTTGGCCCCTGCCGGGATCGCAACCCAAAGGTTAAGAATTGCTGTTCAGACGGAGGGGCGGATGGGGA
>PVJA010053043.1:0-12159 GCA_004027025.1 Myocastor coypus
ACCACACCCAGCTATTGTTGAAGTTTTGTGAATGAAATTCTTTTCCCAGTTTCCTTCTCAGCTAGCTTTTTATTAGTGTATAGAAAAGCTATTGCTCTTTTAATGTTGATTTTTTGTATCCTGAATATGAAAATATTTATTTTTACATTTTGGCTGGCTCAGCCTGCCCTAGGGGTGGGGCTGGCACAGCATGTGGTGCTAGGCATCGAACTGTGGTCCTTGTGGTTGCCTAAGCTTGCCTAAGCATGTGCTTTAGGCCACAAAGCCATCATTTTATTTTTTATTTTTTTATTATGGCCAGTTTAGCCTGCCCTGGGGGTGGGGCTGGTGCAGCATGTGGTTCCAGGGATCGAACCACAGTCCCTGAGGTTGCCTAAGCAGATACTTTAGATCACTGAGCCATCTGGCCCATGGGTATTAAAATATTTAGATGGAACCAAATCTCACAGAAAGTTTTTTCAGTTCTTCTTGGATCAAGGAGAGAATCTAAATAGCTCAGCAGATTAAAGCACCTGCAAGCAGGCCCAGGGCTGGGTTCAATACAGGGGCCTGCCGTATGGGCCCCACCCCCAGGGCACACTGACATGGCAATGGAGACTAGGCATGGTGGGGTGCACCTGTAATTCCAATCCCAGCTCTTGGGAGGCTATAAACAGGGGGATCACTAGAAGTCTGATCTAGTAGTAAGACCCTGGACACCCTGTAGACCTTAAAAAAAAAGTAGAGAATCCACCTTTCTACTTAACAAGTTGCATGTGTTGAGTATTGAATCTAGGCCTTGAACATTTGGGGCAAGTGCGTTACCATTGCATTGTACCCCAACGCTTGCATTTGATCTTCCAAAATTTGTTCATCATCTTTGAAAGAGATTATTTATATCCAGGCAGGAAGAAAAGAATTAAGTACCAACTTAATCATTCAAAGTTGCCTATAAGCCGGGCATGGTGGCACACACCTGTAATCCCGAACTTGGGAGGCTGAGGCAGGAGGATCAGTGCGAGTTCTAGACCGGCCTGGGCTACAAAAGTGAGTTCAAGGCCAGCATGAACTGCATAGCGAGACTCTGTCTCAAAAAAAAAAAAAAAAAAAAAAAAAAAAAAAAAAAAAAAAAAAAAAAAAAAAAAAGACAACAAATAAACAAACAAACAAAAACAAAGTTTCCTATAGTTCACTTCATATTCTGCAGCCCTATCTGATGCCAGCTCTTCCAATGCTGCTCAGGGCCCACAGAGACACAGGGGCAGGCAGGAGAGCTCTGTCTGCGCGCTGATTGATCTCTCACCAGAAGCCACTAGCGTGTTGGCAGAGTTGGGTGTTGGTCGATGCTGCACAGCGGAGTGTTGAGGATGCCACGTGGAAGCCCGAGCAGCCCTTCCCGCTCTCCGTCTCCGGCCAGAACGAGGGAAAGATGAATTTTCGGTGGCACATGCGGGAGTGAGCCTAGTGTTCAACGGATCACTTTTCAGGTCTCTTCTGTGTCTGATGCGATGCAAGCCATCACTACTGATAATCTTCCAGTCCTAGCTGAAAAACCTCCCACTAACTTGTACATGAATGTAAACTGTCCTCCCGTCAAATCCCCTACCCCCAAGATGACAGCCCTGTTCAGCAGGAAGCAGTCTAAGAGACACGTCGCCCCTTATATAACAAGCAAAAACTGGGAATGATGGGATGTATTTTCTGGTAAATCGCGGTTGTCGCTGATGTGAATTCTCCTAGTATCATTCAAATTGATTAAAATAATAAAAATTAGGCAGGCTTGGTTGTGCATGCCTGTCATCCTGGCAAAACAAATAAACAAACAAAAAACCCCCAAAAAACAAAACAAAAAAAAGTTGCCTATAGTTCGGGGGAGAGTGGGAGGGTTTATGTAGGAAGGTGACTTGGTAGAGCTAGCACTTGTGCCACAGTGCTGTCTCCCCAGCCCCTACCTTTGAGTTAGCCTTAAGAGATGCGAGTTTGCCGGGCGTGGTGGCACACACCTGTAATCCCAGCACTCGGGAGGCTGAGGCAGGAGGATCAGTGCGAGTTCAAGATCAGCCTGGGCTACAAAAGTGAGCTCAAGGCCAGCCTCAACTGCATAGTGAGACCCTGTCTCAAAAAGAAGACAAAAAAAAAAAAAAAAAAAGAGAGATGCGAGTTGGATAAAGAGCTGACAGAAAGAAGGGAAGAAGTTTAGAATGTAAAAGGAGGATCAGGGTTGGTGGGATAGCTCAGCAGACTAAAACACCTGCATAGGTAAGCTTAAGCAAGTGCAAGGACTGTGGTTTGGTCCCTGGTATCACATGTGGGCCCCAGCCCCTCCCCCAGGGTGGGCTGAGCCAGCTACAGAGTCCAGGCACAGTGGCCTACGCCTGTAAACCCTGTGCTGGAGAGGCTGAAAACAGGATGGTCACTGTAAGTCTGAGCTGTGTAGTGGGACTCTGTAACATCTAAATACATTTTTAAAAAAGGAGAATCAGCTAGGCATAGTGGTTCATTGTTATAACCCCAGTACTCAGTAGGATCACTGCAAATGTGAGGCCAGCCTGGGCTTACGTAGTGAGTTCAAGACCAGCCCACACTGCACAGTGAGATCCTGTCTCAAAAACAAATAGATAAATGAATTTCCCCTCCCAAATAAAAATAAATAAATAAAGAGTCCTGAAGAACCTCACAGTTCCCTTTGGCAGATGAGGATGCTGAGGACAGTTATAGCAAACCTATTGGAGAGCCCAGTCTTGCTCTAGTGCTAGGCTCTCACTCCAGGAAGATCCAGTAGTAGTTTGTGTGGGAGACCAGCAAGCCATGTTCCCCCTGAGAACCGAAGCTCCTTGTCTCTATCTTTACCTGATCTTTACTTGAACCCTATTCACTGAGATATACTGAGCTGGCTATATAAAAGTAGATGTCATGGGCTGGGGAAATAGCTCAGTAGAATAAGCGCTTCCCTGGCAAGTGCAAGGGTCTGAGTTCAATCCCTAGTTCCGCCAAATAAAAGAAAGCAATGTTGAACATACACTCATTAGTGAAATAAACCAGACCTACATGTATAAATATTGTATAGTCTCCCTAATATAAGAACTCTAAATTTTTTTCTTTCCTTACTAATATCAATTGGAAGGTGTGTCATGTCCACACCCTGTGCTCTGTATAACTATTGTGAGGACAATATGCAGTGTGTCAACTGTTAAAAAAAAAAAAAAGTAATGTTTATTGAAAGTGTTAATGTTTAATTGTTTGATCAATCTTATATACCTATATCTATTACTCTGAACTGATCTGATGATGAAAATATGTAATATAACCATTGTTAAATTTAAAATAAATAAATAAGTTAAAAACAAAAAGCAGATGTCCTTAATTGGCCTATCTCAGTTACTCTTCTCTCCTTGCTGGGACAAATACCCGACACCCAAAATGAAGGAAGGAAGGATTTATTTAGCTCACGGCCAGAGGCAGTTCAGTCAATGCTCAGCTGGCTCCAAGGCAGGGTGGCACACGGCAGAGGGCAACCATTCAGGAGAAAAAGGGCGGGACAGCAGCTCAGGCCTGGCCAGCCTCGCTCCCCTCCTTACATCACAATGCAAATCACCTGCCCCAGGGCAGTAGAGCATCCACATCCACAATAATCAATCACAAACTTCAGGTCGCCCCATGACTGCCTGAGGTTCTGGGGGGGACACCTATACACAAACCATAACATGACCAAAAGAATGTGATTGAGTCTGGCTGAGACCCCCAAAGGCATCTCACTGCAGCAAAGCAGGAGAGAATTATCCCTGCTGATGGCTGGAATGGAGGCATCAGAAAGAGCCTATGAAATTTCAGGCTAAGACAGGAGATAACATCTCAGCTGAAACCAGGAAACTCAAAAAGAATCAGACCTTCCTGGCAGCAAAGGCACCAGCTTTGCATATGTCAAGTTAAGTGGTCTGCTCCATGGCTAATGGGGGCTTCTGGGCCTAGGGAAGATGCACTGTTTCTCCTTACCCACTAAGTCTGCAAAGTTTGTTTGTTTTTTGTCCTTTTGAGACAGGGTGTTGTTATGCAGTTCAGGCTGGCCTTGAGCTCACTTTTGTAGCACAGGCTGGTCTTGAACTCACATTGATCCTTCTGCCTCAGCCTCCCAAGTGCTGGGATTACAGGCGTGTGCCACCACGCCCAGCCCCTGCAAAGTTTCTCTTTCCATGCACTCTGCAAAAGCTCTGACTCTTGGCCCTTTGTCCCACCAAGAGCACCAGGTCATTACAGAGGTCTGGGAACTGAAGATCCTTTCTCTTTCTTCATAGAGAGCCCTTTCTGGTCCTTGTCTCAGTCCTGGAAGTCTATATCTGAAAATCCCATAGATAAGCTATTGGAATCCCATCAAGTTAATTCCAATCTACCACACCCAGTGCAACCTACAGTAAGAATAAAGATCCTAAGGCATATTTGTACTTTGGGGGAGCTGAGGGGTCCTAAGCCTGGCCATGATGATGGCTGTCTGGAACAAATGCCTGAACCCAAGGCCAAACCCTTTATTCATTCATGAAGAAAAGGCTGGCTTAAGGATGAGAATGGTGGAAGTAGGTGAGTGATGTGAGCTGGCCTAGGCAGGAGGCCTGCATACGCAGACAGAGTAATCTACATGACACAATTGAGATAGTATCCAGTGTTTGGAAATTTGGTGCTTCAGCTCTGATGTGTAATCTTTCAAGCCCCAGGAAGTCATAGCCTCTGCCTCAAGGTTTGATCCCAGCCGACAGCGTAGAGCACTGGTTCTTCATCCCATCTCAGTCCAGCTCACACTAAGGAGCAGCAGGTGGGGGTTGTGGGGAAACACGCCTGCCATCTTCAAAGACTCCCACCAGCACCTCGGCTGGACCTACGTGCATTCCTTAGAGCCAATTAAAGGGATAAGGAACATCCTAGCCAGCTCTGTACACAGCAATATGTGGAAATAGGGTCAGGCTCAGCCAAAATGGAGACAATTGCTCCTCTCTCTAGGAGAGTCACCCAGGTGGTCCTCCACACTTCATTTTCTTTTTCATCCATCCAGATGGGAGACCTGAGCCCTCCACAGAGGCCTAGGTAAGTTTGGATCTTGAATTTGTCCCTGCTATGTTGAAAGCTTGGTCTCCAACTCATGGAGCTACTGGGAGATGGTAGAGCCTTAGCAAGAATGACCTAAGTAACTTAGGTTATTTTGGGGACATGCCCTTAAAAAGGACATGAGGACTCTGATGTCTTTCTGTCTCTGTTTCCCAGCTGTGGTGAGGTGAACAGTTCTCTTCTGCCACATGCTTCCAGTGAGGTGAGTTATTGTGCCACCACCTTCAGTGGTCATGCACAGAAACCTCTGAAACTATGAGTCAAAATAACTCTTGCCAGGCGTGGTAGCTTACACCTGTAATCCCAGTACTTGGGAGGCTGAGGCAGGAGGATCAATGCAAGTTCCAGACCAGCCTGGGCTACAAAAGTGAGTTCAAGGCCAGCCTGAACTGCATAGTGAGACCCTGTCCCAAAAAGACAAAACAGGGCCCGGCAGGATGGCTCAGTGGTCTAAAGCACCTGCTTAGGAAAGTTTAGGCAGCTGCAGGGACCGAGGTTCGATCCCTGGCACCACATGCTGCACCAGCCCTGCCCTCAGGGCAGGCTGAGCTGGCCACAAAAATAAATAAATAAACTAACAAAAGTTCTGAAACAAGAAAAAACAAAGACAAAACAAAAAACAAAATAACTCTCTTTTTCCATGTGAATTATCTATCTACCTCAGGAGTATGGTCACCATGACAGAAAGCTAACTAAAAGTCCAAAGAAATAGGAAATAAACCAAGATGAACCCAAAGAGACAGTATAGGGTGGGAAGACCCAGGCAACATGGAAAAAACCCTTGGTTGTGGAGGCAGTAAGGCAGAAGTCTCTGGAGGATCGAAACCCCTTGGACCTGTAGACAGCTCTAAGGCCGTATCCGGGATTCAAATCATCCTCTGTGGATTTTCAGTTTGTCTGCTTGCTGGGTAAGGACACCCCGGGCACATTGCCAAGCTGCTACTGCATCAGAATGTCTGAGGCTGAACTCAGCACAGAGCAGACCCACAGTGAAGATTCATTCTGCAATTTTTTTTTTTTTTCTTGTTTCAGAACCTTTGTTTGTTTATTCACTCATTCCTATGGCTGGCTCAGCCCACCCTGAGGGCAGGGCTGGTGCAGCATGTGGTGCCAGGGATCGAGCCGCGGTCCCTGAAGCCGCCCAAGCTTTCCCAAGCAGGAGCTTTAGACCACTGAGCCATCCTGCTGGGCCCCAGCAATTTTGTTTTTTAGTCTATAAATTCTATTTAGTATTTTCTTTTTCAGTACAGAGGATTGAACCCAGGAGGACACTATCACTAGCTAATCCCCAGCCCTTTTAATTTGTTCTTAATTTTATTATTATTTTATTATTAATTTTATTTTTTTTTCTTAATTTTATATTATTTTAATTTTATTCATGTTATGGCCAGCTCAGCCTACCCTGGGGTGGGGCTGGCACAGCATGTGGTGCCAGGGATTGAACCATAGTCCCTGCAGTTGCCTAAGCTTGTATAAGCAGGCACTTTAGACTGCTGAGCTATCTTGCCAGCCCTTAACTTTTTTTCTTTTTTTTTTTTTTGTATTTTAGAGAAGGGTCTACAAGGGTGTTCAGGGTCTCACTACTAGATTAGACTAGTAGTGATCCACCTGTTTACAGCCTCCCAAGAGCTAGGGTTACAGGTGCACACCACTATGTCCAATCTCTGCCATCTTAGTGCACCCCAGCGGTGGGACTGGCATAGCCTTTTTAATTATTTTGTTTGTTTTTTTATATTTTTATTTTTATTTTCTTGTTTCAGAACTTTTGTTTATTTACTTATTTTTATGGCCGGCTCAGCCTGGCCTGAGGGCAGGGCTGGTGTACCATGTGGTGCTGGGGATCGAATCGTGGTCCCTGCAGCCGCCCAAGCTTTCCTAAGCAGGTGCTTTAGACCACTGAGCCATCCTGCCAGGCCCCTGTTTGTTTGTTTTTTGTATAGGGTCTCACTAGTCATAGCTCAGACTTGCAGTGATCCTCCTTCTTTCAGCCTCCCCAGCACTAGGTTACAGGCTTTAATCTTTTTTTAATTTTTGCCCCTGGGGCACACTGATGTGACAATTGAGACCAGCATGATGGTGTGCTCCTGTAATCCCAGTGCTTGGGAGGCTAAAAATAGGAGAATTACTATGAGTCCGATCTATGCAGTGAGACCCTGTAGCCAATGGTTCTCAACCTGTGAGTCTCAACCTTGGTGGGGGTTGAATGACCAAAACACAGGGGTCGCCTAAAGCCATCGGGAAATACATATTTAAACCCATGCTATGCCATGGTGGAAATGTTATTTATTGGAATTAGTAATTTCAAGTGGCCACTAAAATTATTTTTTGGTTTGGGGTCACCGCAACATGAGTAACTGTATTGTGGTGTCATGGCATTAGAAAGGTTGAGAACCACTGCATGTAGACTTTTTACTAAATATAAAAACAAACAGAGAGAGAGAGAGAGAGAATTTTTTTCAAATATTAGGGATTGCATTGAGGGCTAGATCGCTAATTCCCCCTCACACACACTTTTGGTACTGGGGATTGAACTCAGGACTTCACACTTGTCAGGCAGGTACTTATGCCACTGAGCTTCTCCCTGGCCCATGCCCTTTTTATTTTAAGACAGGATCTTACTAAATTCCTCAGACTGGATTTGAAATGGTAATCTAGTAACCCCAGCTCTTGGGAGGCTGTAAACAGGTGGATCACTACAAGTCTGAGCTATGACTGTAGACCCTTCCCTAAAAAACTACAAAAAAAGAAAGAAATGGTGATCTATGTGTGTCAGCCTCCTGCGTGGCTAGAATGACAAGTTTGCATCACCATGCCAGGCTATATATTATTATTAAATACAATGAGTTGGCGCACTCCTGTAATCCCAGCACTCGGGAGGCTGAGGCAGGAGGATCAGTGTGAGTTTGAGACCAGCCTGGGCTACAAAAGTGAACTCAAGGCCAGCCTGAACTGCACAGCGAGACCCTGTCTCAAAAAGACATAAATAAATAAATAAATAAATAAATAAAATAAGCGCCTCTCTCTTTTTTATTTATTTATTTATTGGCTGGACTGGGGTTTGAACTCACAACCTTGCACTTGCCAGGCAGGCACTTGTGCCATGGAACTATCTCCCCCATCCTCCCTCTCTCTTTTGAGGGTCTCCATTCCACTCTTTTTTTTTTTTTGTCTTTTTGAGACAGGGTCTCGCTATGAAGTTCAGGCTAGCTTTGAGCTCATTTTTTGTAGCCCAGGCTGGTCTCAAACTCACCAATCCTCCTGCTTCAGCCTCCCAATGCTGGGACTACAGGCCTGTGCCACCACACCCAGCTCCATCCCACTCTTGATTATGTACTAAAAGTTCTGCCCAATAAATCCTTCTCATGCCTCTTACTGATCCATCCTGAAAATTCTTTTTCTGCAGTAGGAGTCAATGAACCTCCTTTGGGGTATGGCATGGTTTAGTTCCTCCTTGACCCAGTCTGATGACATTTTCTCTTGGTGAGCTAGTGGTAAGAGAAAAAAAAAAAGCACTGGGACAGGAACTTTACGCTTTTCTCTTCCCCACCCCCTTCCCTTGCCCCCCGCAGTGTGCCTTATGTCTCCCCCACTCCTCCTTTTTTCTTTCTTCTTCTCTCCAAACTTCTGTAGCCTTAGGTTTTCTTTCTTTTTAGCAGTTAGAGGCTCTGAAGCCATAGAAAATGAATGCTTACATCAAAAACGCCAAAGGAGAGACACTGGCTTCCTCTAAACAGAAATGGGAAGGGCGTGCTGAGGTAATCTGTATCAGACTTGGCCTCTCCAGTTACCCTGTCAGGGTAGTGTGCTCTGCTCCTGAGTTAGATGGAACTAACATAGGCTGACCATGGAGACCCTGAGGGGTAGGCTTAAGCAAGGTTTCTCAGGCAACCAGCATGGGAAACCTTGTCCCGAGATACTGTGGACAGAACAGCCAGGGAAACAGTCTCCTCACATCACACACTTTGTTAGGTCCTAAATATTTTCCTTTCTTTTTTATTTATGTTTTGGCCAGCTCAGCCTGCCCTGGCATGGGGCTAGTGCAGCATGTGGTGCTGGGGATCGAACCGCAGTCCCTGTGGCTGTCTAAGCTTGCCTAAGACCGCTGAGCTATCTCACCAGCCTAGGGTCCTAAATATTTTATTTTTTTTTATTTTATTTTATTTTTTTTTTTTTGTCTTTTTGAGACAGGGTCTCCCTATGCAGTTCAGGCTGGCCTTGAGCTCACTTTTGTAGCCAAGGCTGGTCTCGAACTCACACCTATCCTCCTGCCTCAGCCTCCCGAGTGCTGGGATTACAGGCGTGCGCCACCACGCCCGGCTAGGTCCTAAATATTTTAGATAAAAGGATATCCTCTAAACTGCTCCTTTAATCCTCTCCTTAAAAAAAAAAAAAAAAAGACAAATCCCTTCTTCTCTCACTCTGAGGGCTTTCATCTATCTGAAAACTCGAATCCTCTGACATTTTCTGCTATTAATTATCAGAGAGAAGGCCAGAAGCCAGAGGGGAGAAGTAGGTCAGCTGGAGCCATAGAGCTCAGGATATTTTCACGCGGCTCTGAGAACAGTTCCTGGCTTGTCCTGTATGAGGGAGGAGGGGAAGTGTATGATCCCAGAGTTTTTCTGCAGGTAGAAGAGGCCCACCGGCTGGCGGTGAGGGTCCACTTCAGTCCCTCACAGCTGTCTACCATAAGCTTCTTGAGCCCTGGGCCCATCTTTTTGTAGGTATTTTTTCCTGGGTCTTTTTGGCACTGCTTCTCAATGCTAATTTGTCCCTCCCTACATACTGTTTCTGGTGCTCGTATAATAGTTTTGACCTCAAGTTTATCTCTGTATCTAAGATGGTATGTTGGGGCTGGGGAGATAGCTCTATGGCACAACTGCCTTCCTGGCAAGTGCAAGGTTATGCGTTCAAATCCCATTCCCATAAAAAAAAAAAAAAAAAAAAAGGTTGTGATTTGGAGTTGCTAAGTGACACCTCTAGACTTTAGCCTGTCTGTGAGTTCCTTCTGTGCATTATAGGTCCCTAAATAAATATAAGTATCTTTTGGGGCAAAGTTCACATAAAGTCCAGCCAGTTGGGGTGGCACGTGGTGCTGGGGATCAAACCAAGGATGCTTGGCCTAGTCATAAGCAACAGGTCTGTATAACTAGCAGGGACACCTGGACTAGTCAAAGACAGAAAAGCAGGGTTGAGCTGCTAACCACAGGTGGATCTGACCCCTGAGGAGCAGAGCAGAACTGCGGCCCCCTTCACTGACGCTTCCAACTTTGGGGTCACAGAGCACAAAACTGCCTCTCTAAGCACATATAGTGCAGTCCCAAGATAACGTTGGCAGCTTGTTCATGTAATGACCTTGGAGGACCTAAGTAGGATCACTGTTTTCTCTTTTTTTCTTTTCTTTCTCTTTTATCTTTTTCAAAAGTGCACGAGGGATAAAGTCATGTAGAACATCTTTTTTTTTTTTTCTGTCTTTTTGAGGCAGGGTCTCACTATGCAGTTCAGGCTGGCCTCAAGCTCACTTTTGTAGCCCAGGCTGGTCTGGAACTTGCATTGATCCTCCTGCCTCGGCCTCCCAAGTGCTGGGATTATAGTTGTGTGCCTGGCTAGAACATCTTAGTAATGTTGAGTTGCTCAACATCTGTTTCCAAATGTCACCTGGAGGTTATATTTTGTGAATGTGGGACCAATTTAGGGTAGAGGATTTTTTGAAAGTTTTTTTTTTTTTTTTTTTCACATGTAAGTTAGAGAGTACAGAAACAAGAAAAAAGACTTGGGCTGCAGAGATAGCTCAGTGGCATAAGCACAAGGTTCTGGGTTCAATCTTTGGTGAAAGAGAGAGAGATTTGAAGTTTGTTTTTTGTTTGTTTTGTTTTGTTTTTTCATTTATTTATTTTTATGGCTGGCTCAGCCTGCCCTGCGGGTGGGGCTGGCGTAGCATATGGTGCCAGGGATCGAACCATGGTCCCTGAAGCCACCTAAGCTTTCCTAAGCAGGCGCTTTAGACCACTGACCCATCCTGCCAGGGCCCACACCCTTTTTTTGTTTTGTTTTGTCTTCTTGAGACAGGGTCTCTCTGTGCAGTTCAGGCTAGCCTTGAGCTCATTTTTGTAGCCCAGGCTGGTCTTGAACTCGCATTGATCCTCCTGCCTCAGCCTCCCAAGTGCTGGGATTACAGGCATGTGCCACCACACCCAGCTTCTCTCGTAACTCCTACAGACTATAAAATGTGTGACGTTAACAGGAAAAAGGTGCTTACAGTAACTTAAAGTATATTTAGGGGCCCGGCGCGATGGCTCAGTGGTCTAAAGCACCTGCTGAGGAAAGCTTGGGTGGCTGCAGGGACTGAGGTTCGATCCCTGGCACCACATGCTGCTCCAGCCCTGCTCTCAGGGCAGGCTGAGCTAGCCATAAAAATAAATAAATAAACAAACAAAAGTTCTGAAACAGGGCCTGGCGGGATGGCTCAGTGGTCTAAAGCCTCTGCTTGGGAAAGTTTGGGCGGCTTCAGGGACCGCGGTTCGATCCCCGGCACCACATGCTGTGCTAGCCCTGCCCCCGGGGCAGGCTGAGCCGGCCATAAAAATAAGTGAATAAACAAATAAAGGTTCTGAAGCAAGAAAAAAAATAAATAAATACAATTAAAAAATTCTTAAAAAAACAAAAAAAACAAAAGTTCTGAAACACGCCTGTAATCCCAGCACCCCGGAGGCTGAGGCAGGAGGATTGGTGAGAGTTCAAGACCAGCCTGGGCTACAAAAGTGAGCTCAAGGCCAGCCTCAACTGCATAGTGAGACCCTGTCTCAAAAAGACAAAAAAAAAAGTTTTGAAACAAGACAAAAAGTTTTAAAAAATTTTAAAAAAGATAATAAAGTATATCTTAAAAAGTGAAGCTTATATAAGAAAAGAAGTGCTGGGCCCAGCAGGATGGTTCAGTGGTCTAAAGCGCCTGCTTGGGAAAGTTTGAGCGGCTTCAGGGACCACTGTTCGATCCCCGGCACCACATGCTTTGCCAGCCCTGCTCTCAGGGCAGGCTGAGCCGGCCATAAAAATGAGTGAATAAACAAAGGCTCTGAAACAAGAAAAAAA
>PVJA010053044.1:0-12143 GCA_004027025.1 Myocastor coypus
TAAAAAAAAAAATGGATTAAAAAAAAAAAAAAAAGGAAAATGAAACAAAAAACCTTGTTTACAGTGAGCCTATCTTATTTACTTTTCTCTCATTGCTGAAACAAAATACCCAGCACCCCACATTAAGAAAGGAGAGGTTTATATAGTGTGCAGTGTGTGGTGGGTTCAGTCCATGGTCAGCTGGCCCTGGGCAGAGTGGCCTGGCTCAGGCGCCACTGCTCATGGAGGCAGAAGGCAGCAAAGCAGCAAGAGCAAGATGGGAGGGAGGCAGGTCTCTTCTCCTCCCTCATGTCATGTGAGAGCGGTCAGCCAAGCCCACACTTCTCCATGGTGTTCTCCTCCTCAAGCTGAGGATGTTTACAAGGTGAGGACCCTGACCCTCTATGACTTACTTAGCTGATCTTTTAAACTTCCCAGTGAACACTATCCTAGAGGGAAGGCCAGGTCCTTTTCACCCCAGGATGGTCGACACGATGTGTCAACCACAATAGCTTATTATATTTGGTATCTGTAAAAGTACTTTGATTAATCTTGCATCTTCTCCTTTTACCCAGGTTACTCTCACAGGAAGAATAACGTCCAGAACGCAAGGTGAGCATGGTGGGTTGGGGAGAGGGCATCTCCAAGGCCCTGTCTAACCGGGCTTCGATGCTTGCTCTGAGAAGCTCTAACCTGGGCCTTAAACTCAACCCATACTTCTGTGCCCTACGCTAGCAGAGCAAGCCTCGGGGACAGGGGCCTTGTGGGCTGTTTCTGTCCTTGGAACTGAAAGTCCGCCATCACTGTGCCTGTGCATGGCCACTTAGTCTTCACTGAGACGTAGCACCATGCACCTGCTCCTTAGCAGGGCAGGGATGGGACTCGTGTGGTTAGTTTTGAGGTGTGGGCTCCTGGCCCCAAGGCCGGAGGGGCGTGGTCCTGGCCTGGGTGGAAGCAGGTGCTCATACCTCATGCACCAGGGAACAGGTGAGTGGAGGAGCCGGGAAGGAGAGGCCCTGTGTAGTCACCCCTGGCCCCTCCTCCGCACACGACAACATGCTCATTCCTGGCTCCCCTTCGAGCCATCCAGAAGCCCTCCTCCTGTAACACATGAGGTTTGGGGAATGTTCTAGGGCTAAACCAAAGCAGCCTAACTCTGAAATGTAAATTCAGCATGGTGCTGCTGCAGTTTTTATGCTATAGTGTTTATATCCCCATTAATGTGCACTGTGTCTTACCACTGTTTGTTTGTTTATTCATTTATTTGTTTATTTATTTATTGTCTTTTTTTTGAGACAGGGTCTCACTATGCAGTTCAGGCTAGCCTTGAGCTCACTTTTGTAGCCCAGGCTGGTCTGGAACTCACACTGATCCTCCTGCCTCAGCCTCCCAAGTACTGGGATTACAGGCGTGCGCCACCACGCCCGGCTTGTGTCTTGCCACTATTCATGCTGGGTTTCAGGAAAGTAAAAGCCCACCTTCCAGGGTTTGGGCTGGACACTAAGGTAATCAAAATGAACAAAACCCCTGAGTCTATTCTCAGGGTTTTAATAACCAAATTCGGTTGATGTCATCCCTGGTTGACTTCTAGGACCATCTGAGCACCTCTGCACAGCATGCAGGGCCAATCCCAGAGCAACTGAGTCAGAATCTCTTGTTTGAGAACAGAGCAAGTAGCTCATTAAAAGCTCTCCAGGTGGGGTGTGTGTGTGTGTGTGTGTGTGTGTGTGTGCGCGTGTGTGCTGCTGGGGCCTGGGCCTGGGGCTCCGCACCTGCTAGGCGAGTGCTTTAGCACTCAGCTTCATCCCCAGCATTTTAATTTTGCCACAGCCTTACTGAGTTGTCCAAGGAAGCTTTGGACTTGTGATCGTCCTGTCTCAGCTTCCTGAGTAGCTCGGATTACAGGCATATGCCATAGAGCCTGACCTTCATGCCAGGGCGATAGCTCAGTGGTGCAAATGCCTCCCTGGCCAGCGCAAGGTCCTGAGCTCATACCCCGCCCCAAGCACAGAGCCCGATTCGAGGAGACTGTAATGCGGAAGTGGGCCTGAGAGGTACAGAGCTGTTACAGGTCCTTGTCTTAATCTTCACCCCTGGCTCTCCATGTATCCACTTGTAACAAGTGCAGCTTATAGAATTGCTACATTTTACATTTTTCTGGCACATTATATATGAGGATGTAGCATATTTGGGGGGGAAATGCTGTAGAATCCTATATAAACCATTCTGTACTAAGGGAAATGCGGTCCCAGCACTCCAGGGACAGAGGCAGCACTTTGCCACGAGGTGGAGTCAGCACGGGCTTCGGAGTGAGCTGAAGTCCAGGCTGCACTGCTGAGCGAGGCCTGGACTCAGACATCCAGCCAACAAGCAGACACGAGCCCCAGAGAGAAATGGGGCCTCACCAGCAGCAAAGAATGAGCAGCAGAAAAATGAGGTCTAATGAAATACTGCATTGTAGTGTCAACGTTCTTCATTGGTTAAAACAAAGAAATAGAATGTTGAAGCAACACTGGTATCATTAATCCATCATTTGTAGAATTATGTAGTTTATAGGCATTTCTAAATTATGAAGTTTGTATGCAATTATGAACTTGTTTGCTCTGTTGACAAAAGTACCCCAGCCCAATCCCCTATTAATTACAATATATATATATAGAGAGAGATACACAGACAGACAGACACACACACACACACACACACACACACACACAGCTCTGAGATCTGGGGGCCTTACATCTGTTAGTCAATGGCTCTACCATAGTGACACCCCAAGCCCCATTCAGTTTTTTCCCTTTGGATCTCAAGACAGGCTCTCATTAAGTTGCCTAGGCTGGAGCCTGACTTGGGATCTTACCGACTCGACCTTCCAAGTAACTGCAAATGCAGGCACGTGCCTCTGGCCTGGGAGTAACCATTAGTAATAAATGAATGACTACTTCCTGCAGTTGCTCTGCGAGCTGAGGCTTTCCTTCTTTCCATTTCATAGGTGAGGGTGCTGAGACATAAAGCTTACTGATACACAGTGTTAGTGGGGTTTTTATATTCTGTTCACAACTGTTCCTCTAGTTATATAGAATAGTGTGTAATACATTGAAATTTATTAAATAATAACAAAAAATAACTCAATTTACTCGAGCCATAGAATACTGTAAGACAATATTCAAACTCAATTCTCATTAGCTCAACAGCATTCACTTCTTTTTTCTTTTCCCTTCTGAAAGTGCTGAAGGCCACGGCAGCATTGTGGTAACAGTAAGAAAGCAATACCAGTGCAGGAGCCAGCAGCCCCTTCCCCCAAGTGCCTTAGTGGGGAGTAGCGTGTAGGCTTTGCCTATTTCTCTCTGTGCACTGAAACCATCTCTGTACCGTTTGTCAGCAAGTTACAGCTATTGTGGTGCTTCACCTAGACTGCTCAGCCCGTGATTTCTGAGAGAAAAAAAAATGCAGTTTTTATATCTAAGAAGATTAAGATGAGAGGCTGGGGAGATAGCTCTGTGGCCTGTCTGGCAAGTGCAAGGTTGTGAGTTCAAACCCCAGTCCCGCAAAAAAAAAAAAAAAAAAAAAAAAAGATTAAGATGGGTTAAAGTTGCCTTAGCTGTCACCAATGTCCAAGCCTTTCCCTCAGCCGGTGTGCCACTGAGGACCATGCTGTGGCTTTGCCTGCTGCCCCTTCCAAGTTGCTCCCGGGCCTCTTCCACAGAGCTGTTCCCTGCAAATGCCTAAGTCAGCTGCAGCTTTGTTTCTCCACAGCCTCATCACGCTAGCCCACCTTCCTCCCTCGGGATTAGCCAACGCAGGAGCAGAAGGGATTCGCTCAGGGAACATCTACACAATCGAGGAGAACGTCTACACTATGGAGGAGAACGTCTACACAACGGAGAACGTCTACACCACGGAGGAGCACATCTATAGCACCGAGGAGAATGCCTACGAAGTGGAGGACCCAGGTGACCACTACTGCTCTGTGCTCAGGGCCTGACTGCCTGTGGCTTCTCACCTTTTCGCACTGTTGGGTTTGGCCCCTCTGTTGCCCACCTTTGTACTGTGTTTTTTAAAAGCAGTAGGCGACTGGCTTTGTGGGGTCCGCCGAGGGCCTCCTAACGGAGCACTGCCATTTTCAGAAGACCGTGAGCTCACGGGGGATTCCCCTGTGACCTGTGCTGCCCACAGGCCAGTTATTACTGCTGTTTCCCAGCCACTGCGGCCCCCCAGCCCAGCGGCTGCTGACCATAGCTAGAGAGCTCTAAAGTGCTTTTATATGAATTAAGAGGCTTTTGTTTCAGTAAGGTTTGAGCCTAAGATCCTGCAATTAAAAACATTTAAATATTTTTTTTGTTTGTTTTGTTTTGAGAGAGACAGTTACTAAGTTACTAAATTGCCCAGGCTGGCCTCCACCTTCTGCTCCTGCCTCAGGCTCCCAGTGTGTTTGTATCAAAGGCATATGCCGCGTGCCTGCCTAGGAATTCTCGATACCAGGCCGCTGGAGCTCCAGGAAGTTCAGGCACATGGCGTGGCGTGGCCGCACAGCTCCTGAAAACAAGGAAAACTGAGTGATGAGACACACGCATGGCTTTTTGTTCGTTTGTTTTTGTTTTTTTGGTATAAAAATCCTAAAGGGACCGCTGATTTTCCTAAGGCCTGTGATCCCTAGGAGGTTAAGCAGGACTCCGTGACCTTAACCCTTCCTCCGGGGTCTGTAGCTCGCGCCTATCTGAAGGCTGTGAGCACCTCTGTGCCACCGTAAGGAGTGCGCTCGGCAGGTCTGTGGTGAGACGGGAAGCACCTTTGTGTTTGAGGCCAAGCTGTGCTTGTGTCCTCAGAGGCAGTGGCTCCTCTCCCCTCCCCCTTCTTCTGTTTCCTACCTTTCTCTTCCACCCCTCCCCTTTTTTTTTCCTTTTGTGGCAAAGCTGTGTTTTTCACAAAGAACCACCAGTGTGACTGGGCACACATTTTTCCCAGTGGGAAGAGGGCAGAGGCGCCCAGGACTCTGTACCATCAGTCTTGGCAGCCATGAGGGAAGACAGTGGTCCCTACATGTGCACCTCCACATGACAGAACTAGGTCTGGGTGCTTTTGGCTGACTCCCTGGTGCTGGCTTGGCTCTCATGCACAGCGGAAACTGTCTTCAGAACCAAGCCTAAAGTAACAGGGTAGCCTTCCCAAAAGATGTTTCCATTGAAGGGCTCAGAACATGCCCGACTCTCCACAAGCACCCATGTCTACTCGCATTCAGGCACAGTGACCAAGCCTCCCTGTTGAGGCCCCTGGCAGGCTCGCAGCCCTTCACGTCTTCCCTCCCTTCTGCGGAGCCCTCGTTAGCTCATAAAGAATAAATCAGTGATGCACTCCATCACCGCCTGAACACCGCACCTCCCTGGCTGGCGGCTCCATTGTGCCTCTGCTGCTCACAGGAGACCTCGGTCCTCCGGGACGAGGCGACCTGCGTGTTTCTTGTCTTCCTGGTTGCTGGTGTGTGAATTTCAGTGTGTGGGCTGCCTCTAGGTTTAGGGAGGACACTGGCTTTCTTGAGGAAGATACGCAATGGAGATCATTTTATAAAGTCACCTATAGGCCGCAGCTCTCATCAGGTTGAAAAATTAATAATGGCTTTTTTAGTGTCATGGAGTTCTAATGGGAAGGAACTTCACAACGCATCAGCTGAGGTCAGTGGTTGGCCTCAGAAGTCATCCTCATCTTACAACACTTTTCGAGCAGGAGTGTATATACCCACATGATGCCTGCAGTGGGCCTTGTAAAGACTATTTTACTTAATAAGGGAATAATGCAAAATGGCTAGGTGATGCTGGACATGATGTTGTGCACCTATAATCCCAGCACTTGGGAGGCTGAGGCAGAAGCATTGCTACAAGTTTGAGGCTAGCCTGGACTGCACCGTTAGCCTGAACTACTGTCCTTGGTAAGACCCTGTTTCCCAAAATTAAAAAAAAAAAAAAATAAATAGCTGGGTGGTCTTACTTACTGTGTGTGTGTGTGTGTGTGTGTGTGTAAATTCAAAAATTACTGTTGAAATGGTTGCAACAGTCCCAGTGTGTGACTTTTCCTGTAGAATGAGATTCATGTCCATTCATCCATTCGGTGCAGATCCATTAACCACTTTTTTTGTATGTGTTTGGTGTGGGGTCTTGCCATGCAGCTCGAACTCCTAGTGATCCTCCTGTCTCATTGTCCCCGGTGCTAGGATTATGGGTGTGCACCACCACGCCCGAGCTCGGTGGCAGGCTCAATATAGTGGGGGCGGGGATAGCTTGGCATGTGGTGCTGGGGATCAAAACCTGGTACCTGTGCTTGCCTAAGCAGGTGCTTGGTCCACTCAGCTGCCTTACTGGCCCCATTAACCATTTCTTTATGCCAAACACCAAACACTGGGACCCATCAGTGAATGAGATGATTAGCAATACCTGTTCTCCTGGAGTGTGTGCTACGCATCAGAGGAAGGGGCTATGTTAAATCAAAAGGAAGAAAATTACAGAATTGTGTGCATACTCACGGAGGAATTTTTGTTATTGTTTTAAAAACTATAGAAGCCAGGTGGGGTGGCTCACGCCTGTAATCCCAGCACTTGGGAGACTGAGGCAGGAGGATCGGTGTGAGTTCAAGACCAGCCTGGGCTACGAAAGGCAGCTCAAGGCCAGCCTGAACTGCATAGCAAGACCCTGTCTCAAAAGACAAAAAAACAAAAACAAAAACAAAAACAAAACTATGGAATGGATGGGCCTGGTGATGCATAGCTGTAATCCTAGCACCCAAAAGGCTAAGGCGAAGAGGATCACTATAAGTTTCAACTCAGCCTGGGATACACAGTGAGTTCAATGCCAGCCTGAACTATACAACATGGCTCTGTCTCCAAAATATAAAACAGAGCCAAACCAAAAAATTCTAAAACAATATGGCTCTAACACATGGAAGAAAGTCTGAGGCAGACCTTCACTTTCTTCCTTGAACATGTTTTTGCTAGAGTTTGAATTATTTTTTCCCATTTGCTTTTGTAATAAAAATTTAAATTCAAGCATGATAGCAGCATTTCCCTATCTTTTCTCCACCCTATAGAAAAAAATGAAGACTTGGATAGGTTATGGTCAATGTCAAGGTCAGCAATAGATTGTGGCATTCTTTTTTTTGTTCTTGGTATTACATATTTGGTACAGGGGTCTGCAGGCTCTACAGGGCCTCACTATGTAGATCAGACTCATAGTGATTCTCCTATTTTCTGCCACCCAAGTGCTGGGATTACAGGCATGTGCCACCACGCCCAGTCTCAATCTCTGCCTCAGCATGCCCAGGGGTGGAGCTAGCATGGCCCGCCTGGGATTGAACGCCAGATGCTGTGCTGTGCCTAAGCAGATGCTTCAGTCTGCTGAGCTATCCGGCCGGCCCCAATTGTAAGATTCTGTCAAGACTGGAACCTGGTTTTCAAGATAGGATTCACTATACCTTAAACATTTGGAATGGAGATGGTGGCATAGGTTAGGGGTGGGAGTAGTCCCTCCAAAGAGCCTAAACACTCAGAAGCAGCAATATAAAAAAGTTTAAAATGGCCAGGTGTGGTGGGCAGCCTCTGTGATGCCAGCACCCCAGAGGCTGGGGTAGGAGGGCCACTGACAGCTTGTGGCTGGCCTGGGCTACATGGACCCAGACACAGAACCACTGGCCAGGCCTAGAGTAAGGAGCTAGGAAGGCTTGAGTCTTGCTTAAATCCTAATGTCATTTCCTAAAAACTTTTAACTAAGAACCAAACCTGGGTGTGATGACACATACTTTTAATCCCAGCACTTGGGAGGTGGAGGCCTGAGGATCACCATGATTCCATGGCCAGCTTAGGCTTGGTAGTGGATTCAGTGTCAGCCTGAACTGCCTAGCAAGACCCTGACTTAAAATGGTACTTATAAACATAATTATAACAATCTTACTCTGCTTCTGTCTCAGTTACTCTTCTCTCATTGCTAGCACAAATGCCCGATGCTCACGTTGAGGGAAAGAAAGGCTTATTTAGCTCATAGTTATTGGCGGTTTCATCCCATACTTAGTTGGCTCCAAAGGACAGTGACCCAGGGCAGAGCAGCCGATCTGGTGGCAGCAAGCAGCCCAGGCAGCTAGCTGGCCTCGCTCCCCTCCTTACATTACAATGCCAGTGCAGCATCCACGCCCACAATAATCACAAAGTCCAGAAGCTGCCCCATGACTGCATGAGGCTTTCGGGGGACATCTGAACACAAACCATGTCAACTTCCAAAACTATGAGCTCAATAGCCCTATAGAGAATTATTAGATAAGTTGGGATTTACTTATTAGGGTTTTGAATTATGTTTCTAAGAAAAAAAAAATAATTTTGCTGGTTTTATATAGAACACTGCAATCTGAAGCTCTTTAAAACTTGAAGAAGTTTTAGGTAATTGTCTACATTTCTGTTAAAAAATATTTATTTCGTACGGAGCTAAATGTTATTTTGGGCTGCATAAACTGTGTTATTGACATATTTGGCATTTAAGTGGAGCCTGAACCTAAATATTGTTTAAGAAACTCTAATGGAAAATGGTCCCCTAGCCAGTATACTCTGATCACTCAGTTTCCCGGGTAACAGTTCCTGTTGCAACTGTCTCCTAGCAACAGCTGCTGCTTTGATGCACATTGTAGGAACAAATCAGAGAGAGCCAGACATTCTGTTCCTTGCTTGAAGCCCACAGAAACCTCCTTCCCTGAGCATTTGGGGCCTGACAGTTAGAGTGATCCCGACCACTGCCTGTTGGCCTCAAATAAGTCTGCCTCAGATGCTGGGCATCACCTCAGTGCTACTGCTTGCCGCTCCGTCTGGTGCACTGCCCAGGAAGACTGACCATGCTGACCTCTTTGGTCAGTGGTGTGGCCCTTAGTGATGGCACAATGACTTCTCCAGTCCCTGATGGGAAGGCTTGTCCTTGAGATTTCTTGAGTCTCATTGGAGTTCTGGAGGATTCCACACTCCCTACTCAAGGGGCTCACATTGCACCCCAAAGTGAGGATACATTTGCCTGTTTGCCTACCCACCTGATTCCATAAGACACCAGAGCACCCCAGTCAGCCTGTTAGTCTCACTCAGGGTGAGCAGAAGGCAAGTCTGATCAACTCTCATTGGTCAGGGCTGCCCTCATGGGGATTGGTGTGTTTAGCTTCCGAGTGCCTGCTGAGTGAACCTGCATGTGAGTGGAGCCAACAGTGTAAACACTAGGCTGCCTATCTGTACATCAAGGCTGGTGTCACTGGCCAAAGTGACCGACGGTGCCTTACCTGTTTCTGTGGCGATGGGCATATAGCATAAAGGAGGACTTGTACCCTCCTTCACTAAGTCAGACCTACATTCCCACAAGGAGCATGGTCAGGTGAACACCTGAATGATCTCTCCCTCAGAAGGCCACCCTCCCTTTCTCTTCTGCCTTCTGCCTCCCTCAAGGGACTCAACACACATATAGGACGTCAGAGGAAAAATGTGAGAAACTGCGTGCCGAATGACCTTGGAAGTGATCCATTCTTCCAGAAGCTTCTTTCTTTTCTGGAATGGTTCCTAATAAACAGGCATATTCATAAATTTGAAAGATAAGTTCTTATAACCAGTGATATGGAGAACAGGTACTAGAATCCATGGGCCTGGATTTCAATGCCAGCTTTGTCATGTGTTGGTTCCGAAACCTTGGGAGACTGTCAAGCTGTCTGTATATATTTACTTTCCTCTAATATATGGGAATAATAATACTGCCTGTCCCTTAAAATGCTGATGATAGTCAAACATATAGTACAGAGCCTGTCTGACACAGGGCATCAGTGATAATTAGGGGTTATTGCTGTGAGGGTACAGAAGAACCAATGGGTATTCTGTTAGTTAGCTGATTATAAGGTGATACTTCTACCTAGGGTTGCATCAGTTCCTATAGTAACAGTTCCTGAGGGAGAAGGAAGCAGCCTACGATGGCGTACATATGAGAATCAAGGCTGCAGAAATGAACACGAGCCATGCCAGCAGAGAAGCCTCCTGCATCTGGCAGTTGCTCCAGAGGCTTGCAGCTCCTCAGCCAGTGTGAACGTTTGCTGTGGAAACATAAACAGAATGGGAGCTGTGAAGGCCCAGGAGAACCAGCCGTGCTTTGAGCCTCCCTCACCAAATGGGGACTGGAGCACCCATAGCACAGCATGACAGCACTGTGTGACTAGAACCCTCAGCTGTCCCCTTCTTCACCAGACTTAAACCGCCATCCACATGGACTAGCTCCATCTTGAAAGATGACAAGACACACAACCTCTTCCTCTGTGTTGTGGACACAGAGAGCTCTTTGGAAAGGGACTCTTTCCAGTGTCCCTGTCCTGAGAATGGACATAAGCTTGAAATCCTGTTTATTTAGTACAACTATGTAATTCACGGAACTTCAGAGTGGCCAACATTTGATGTCTTGAAGTGAACCCCTATTTGATTCTTTGCCACCATCTCTCTAGAATTTTTCTCTTAAAGTTATTTGTACTTTGGGGCTCACATTACAGCAACCAAGAGAGATTTAATCTGTTTTGTCTGACTCACCTCATTTAGTATTATGATCTTAAGATCCTTACATTTTCCTACTCATGACTACATTTTTTTTTCTCTCCGGCTAAGTAGTATTCCACTTGGTATATATACACCACACTTTCTCTGTCCACTCATCTGTTGAAGGGCAGGTAGGCCTGTTGGGTGGCAAAGCCCTGGCTTTTACTCACTGTCTTAATATGAAAACTGATTTAGGAGCCAGAGCTTTGTGGCTAGACAGCCCTAGGTTCAAATTCCCCTTTATTGCCAGAGTTCAGGGACACAACAGAGTTACTGGGAAATGATATAGCAAAAAATATAACATTTGTAGTACTTGCTGTGATCCATGATAGTGGCAGAGAATATTGCCATTTCTCTAATGCGTTTTTTCGCCTTCCTTCCTTCCTTCCTTTTTTCTTTCTTCTTTCTCTCTCTCTTTCTTTCATACAGGGTCTCACTATGCAGCTCACACTCATAGAGATCCTCTTGTCACAGCCTATCCTGGCGTTTACCACTACACCCACCTTCAGCTTGGTGTGGGGCCAGTAGAGCAAGAAGCACTGGGGATCGAATCTGGGTCTTTGCACTTGCCAGGCAGGCAGTCAGACAGCCGAGCTATTTCCCTAGTCTTTAACGTGGTCTTTGGTAACTGAGACGTACATAAAAAGGCTTTTCAGAATTTCACTGTCTTAGAAAACAATAGTGGGAAACACTTTAAAAATAAAGAAGTCGTCAGGAGTGTCGCATTTCCACTCATTTGACAGGGTCCACCCTTCCCCAGCACACGTCCCCCCACAGGGCTCGCAGAAGGAATGCTCCATGCCCTGCTCGGTCACTGCAGTGGGGACCCACGGTGCTCAGCACCCCTGCAAACCCACAAGCAGGAGGCGAGGACAGCCCAGCTCAGGCTCCTAAGGGTGACCCTGGGGACTTCAGCCATTGCTGCGACGCTGCGAATGAGGTTCGCTATGTTGGCGGTAGCAGGAAGAATTACTTCACAGTTAAATGTGTAAATCTTGTTTTGAATGTCACCAGATATCAGACATAAATCAGTAAATGTATGCAAACAACTTCAGAGAGGAGAAAACCCATCCCAGGAGGACAAAGGCGTCTCTGAATGGTGCACGCTGGGGCTCAGCTGTGAGCTCCCAGAGGAGGAATACGTGCCAGTGCGTCTCCCTGGGCTCCCAGCAGCACCCTGCACTGGCAGCCCAGGTCCACCCTGCTTCGTGCCTGCGCGGCTGGGCTGTGGTTATCACGTTATAGCCACTCACCTGAGGGTCCGGGAGCTGGGCTTTCCCAAGGTAGGGCAGGCGTGAGGGGATCTGAGTGGACCATGATGTTAAGGCACCAGAAATTCTTACTCTTTGAATTTTATTGCGGTGTGTCCTGGGTATTGGTCTGTCTATCTGTCTATGTGTCTGTCTCTGTCTCTGTTTCAGTCTGTCTTTGTCTCTCTATCTCTCTGTCTCTCTCTGTCTCTCTGTCTCTGTCTATGTCTCTCTCTAACACACACACACACACACACACATGCACACACACACGCATACAACCAATCATCAGGAACTTTTTTAAAACCTGGGTTTACAAAAAAAAAAAAAAAAAAAAAAAAAAA
>PVJA010053045.1:0-12117 GCA_004027025.1 Myocastor coypus
TTGGGAATATGTAAGAATCTCACCCTAGAAAGAATGGCTATTGTAAGAAATCAAATAATAAGTGCTGGAAATGCTGCATGGAAAAAGAAACCTTTCTTCCCACTTTCAGTGGGATTGTAGCCTGGTACACTTCGGAAATCAGTGTGAAGACTTCTTACACAAACTAAGACTGGAAACCTCATTCAACCCAGCTATTCCCCTTCTTGGTGTTTTTCCAAAAGAGTTGAAACTTGGTAAATGTGCACCCATGTTTATAGCAGCATAGTTTGTCAGAACCAAATCCTGGAAAAAACCAAATTGCTCATCACCTGGGGAATGAATGAAAAAAATGTAGTATTTTAATACAATAAAATATTACTCAGCTATAAAGACAAACTTGAACTTTATAGGTAAGTGCATGCAACTAGAGGCTATACTAATAAGTGAAATAAACCAGACCCACGTGTATAAATATTGTATTGTCTCACTAGTGTAAGAACCTGAAAGAATAAATACAATTAGGAATTAATGAAGATGAGAGAAAGGAGGAAGGATAGGAAAAAAGAAAGGAGAACATATTCATATATATATATATATATATATATATATATATATATATGATGATTGCACTAATAATTTCCATCAGTTTTTTGAATATGGCAGTTAATGTTTAGATTTTTTCACTCTGACTGAGTTTGTGTGCTAACACCAGCAATATGAGCAACTACATCAAGGACAGCAATATGTAACATAAAAGCCATGATTGAATATCTCTCATATTGGTCTTCTAAATGTGTATCATTTCTAATGTTTTATCAATTACTAGTGTGGTTTCTTCAAAATCAGTTTTTAATAAGTTAAAAAAAACACAAGAAAAAATTAAGTTTTCTTGAAAACAAGTTAATATTCAATTATTTGTCCAATCTTGCACAACTATACCTATTAATCTGAGCAATGACAATTGTTAATTTGCTATTCTTGTTTTGAAAATCTGTAACATATGTGCTATTATGTATTAGTCTGTTCTGTCTTTATTTTGACTATTGTTTTTGCATTAGGTTTTACTCTTCAAAATAAAATAAAATTTAAAAAACGTTTGTATGATATATCTTTTTCATTGCTTTACTGTCAGCTATAATTTTATACTAAAGGTGAATTTCTTATTCGCAGTAGATAGGTGGTCATGCTTTGTGATCTATTTTTCCAAACTTGAGAATTTAATTGGGTCAGTCGATAATTTTTTGATAATTTGATTAAATATAATTGTTATACTTTAGAACTTGAATTTGCTGTAATTATTCCATTTGTTTTCAGTATTTTCTCTTTGTTTTTTTTTTTTCCTGCTCAAGGTTAACGTTCTTCAAATGAACCTCTGATTTCTTTTAAAAATGTTTTTGAATATGCTATTTGCACACCTTTTTCAGTGGTTACTCTACATATTGCATTCTATAAATAAGATAGTTTACTGTTGCCAACATTTTAGTCGTGTGATTAGAATGCATAAAACTTCGTTTTATGCCTCTACTTTCTTTATTTTCTGATATATAGTTAAAATATTTTCCCACATATATACAGAACTATATGGTGGTATCATTTTTTTGCTTCAATTTTCAAATTCCACTTAGAAACTACAAAAGAAAAAAATACATATTTTACCCATATCTTTACAATTTCCTTTCTTCTTTCTTGGTGATAATCCAAGGTTTCTTGTTCTATTCGTTTTCTTTGTATTTGCACAATTCTATTTATAATTCTTTTGGAGTAGTCACAGTGACAAAACATTTGTTATCTGAGAATGTCTTCATTTTCTTTGCATTCTTGATGAATATTATATTCGATACAGAAGTCTGGGTTTATATTTTTTATACTTCAGAAATGTTACATACTTCCTTTAGGATTACATAGTTTCTGATAAGAAATCTACTGTCATTATACTTAATTATCTGCTGCTGTTAGTGCAGTTTCTTTCAGCTTGCCCTCATTGATATTTGCTCATTTTTAATTATTTTTTTATAATTTTGACTTTGCTATATTTTAGGATGGGTTTCATTGCATCTGTCCTATCTGGGATTTGCTAAGCTTCTTGAATTTACATATTTGCATTTTTTGGTAAATGAGTTATTTTCAGCCTTGTTGATCTGAGAAATTTCTTTATTATAGTCATCTCTTTCCTTTTTCTTTCAGGTGTGTGTATCATGAACATTAGATGTTTTAGTATAGTCCCATAAATTTTTGAGACTTCATTAAATTTTTACTATATTTCTTTTGTGTTCTTAAAATTAGATAATTCTTAATATTCTATGTTTAAATTCATTGCGTCTTTCATTATCCCATTCCAATCTATTGTTAAGCTCATCCACTGAGATTTTAATTTCAGTTACTACATTTTTATTACAATATTTATGTTTGATTTTTTATAACATCTGCTTTATCATTGATGTTTTATTTTTTATTTGTACCTAGTGTATTATATTTACTCATTGAGTTGTTTTTGTAACAACTTTAAAACCTCCCAAATAAATTCTAACATTTTCAACTGGTATTGATTACTATTGATTGTCTTTTCTCATTCATGTTGATGATCCTATGAGCTTTAATATGACCAATGATTTTCCACTGAAATCTAAATATTGTGTGTATTTTATTATAAGACCCTGAATCTTATATAAATTTTAAATTTTAGTTATTTTTCCATGATACTGCTTTCCATAAATAGTATGCTGCCTCTTCCTTCTAGGTAGGGGCAGAAATCAAAATTTGTGTTTATTCCTTGAGGTAAATGGAATTACTTACTTATGCTGGGTTAAAAATTGGATGTCTAGGTATTCATAAGTCTCCTGAAAAACTGTATTAGGTAAGGTAGTAGTTACTACTACCTCTCATGTAGCCTCCAGGAATACCACCATGGGAGAAAAGAGCTTGTAATCCCTAGGGGCAGGTGGTGTTGAAGTATAGGACACTACTTAACCTTTTCTGCTACTAGCACAGCAGAGAGTTGGAGAACCTTGTTACCACTAAAGAGGGAGAAATCTATGATTACCAAAATCTCCACCAATGTCATCTGAATGGCTTCGTTACAATCAGATGGAATGAAATCTCAATTACAGGCTCAGCTTTCTCTGACATATCATATCAAAATTGTGAAAGCACCTCATTGCAGGTTAGCTAGGGTGGAAAGTCTATATCCCTTGATCAAACTTCACTGGTATGACTGAGTGGTGGGGCATTCACAATTCTTTCCATGGAATTAATTTGGTACAAAACAGACTGGTAGGCTCAGAAGGATGTGTCTTACGGGATGACTTTTCTTCACCCTGTGGAAATGGAAAATAAGCTTTGGGGAGGAGAAAGCATATCCTCGCACCTCCATTGTTGTTCCTGAGTTGATGCCTTCTTTAGGCCTAAGTCTGGGTGTATCTCCTTTCCTTTACCTCCACAGCAGTCTCCTTTTCTTTAACATTTAGAATTTTTTCTCAGGAAGAACATATATTTTTCTGAGGTTTACCTCTTCTGTTCACTAACACCAAAGAGAGCTCAGCTTTGGTTCAGGTTTTTTTTTTTTTTTTTTTTTTTGTTCCCATCTGTTGGATTTTGCTAGGGACAATAAGTATTTCAAGAGGATATTCAAGATGACTCCAAGTGGACTGTCTCCCATAAATTAAGCAGCTCTTTACAATACTGATAAATTTCAATTAGTAGGCTTACTCCTAATCTCGTTATTCAGTACAGGGAAGCACTAGAAAAGAAATAGTGCTTAAATTTAGAGCAAAATGCAGTATCTATGTGGGTTCAGTTGGCTCTCACCTCATCTTCAGTGAACAAGTGTGTAGTAAACATAAAATAAATCTGTGTTATTCATATCAGTGCTTTCAGTTCTTCCCATATTTGCAATGCTCTCTCAATAGCTTGAGAATGAGGGGTATAAATTTTTTGGATTTCACTCGGTGTTCTTACTGAAACTTTGAAACCAAATATCTTAGAACAACAATACTGTTATTGTGGTGCCTATACAATTCCATCAGCATCATCAGAGAACTTCTGAGAAATGAAAATTTTTAGCCTCTGTCTTGGACTCAATGCATCAAAATGCCTGGAGTAGATAACTCTAATTTTATATTATTCATTCCTAAGATCCATAGATGATTTTTCTGTATGTCATTGTCCAGCTGATCAGGATTCCACTAGAACCTAGATTATTATTTCATAATCCTACCTTAATCATCTCAGCCCTCTTCCTTTTTGACAGCTTCATTTTTTATGTGTAGAATAGGATGGTAATGTGATATATTTCTGAAGAATATTTTAAATAAAATAAATTCATAAATAAAATGTATTTCAGTAGTGCCTAACATCCACTTCACTCTTGATGAATGTTGTTCTTGTTTAAGATGTATAGTTTTCACAATGAAAACAGCCTTTCAATCAGTTTTCCTTTTATATTTTCACTTGTACTTAGATTTACGTTGTAAAGCTATCTAACTTGTACACTTTAATTCAGTCACCAAGAGAACATTTCTCTGCAGACCTACAAACATGAGACCATTTTGTATCGATTTTCTATCCTTGGATGGGAGGGATTTTGATGCACAAAACAAGCATGCACGAGGATATGAATGCTTGTATTTACTCAACATGCATTTGAGCCTTTCCTTTTTGCAGCACTGTACTTTATATGATATGACTCATTTATTTTTGATAGTCCCTTAAGGTAGGTACTATTATCATCTCTATTTTCTGGAAGATGATATTGACACCAGCAATTTTCCAAGGTCACACTGATTAAACACAGTGGCAAGAGGCCTGAAACTCAGGCAGTCTCACTCCAGTGGCTCTCTTTTTACCCAACATGCTCCACAATGCAAAGAGCTTGACTAATCTGTCACTGGTATCACTACTGAGGGTGTCTGGCTATAGCTTCTATATTTTCTATCTTTACCCCAAGAGCACTGAGGAGCAAATGCTTATTGGTAGAAATATAGGCTGAAACTTCCTTTATATTTTTTCCACTTTTGTGTTTTGGGATTTCACCAGTGATATGAGTAACTTATTGAATGTTTTAGAGAAAGAAAGAGTAGACAATGAGTGTAGAGTGAAAAAGAAAATGGAAGAGAAAGAGAAAGGGACAAATGAAACAGGAAGAAAGCACCAGATACTGAGAGATTTGGCATTTGTGACTTGAGTGTGCCATCTGCATCTTTCATCTATTGTACTAAGTGAAACATAAATGTCCTCATGCTCATCACCAGCTTTCAAACCTCATCACGATCCATCAGTAAGTTCTATTAAAATCATTCCCTGTTAATTAGATATAAGAACAAAGCAAACAAAATACATATACACAAAGACTTGTACCTATTGTCTTGATTATAACCAACAAATAAATGTAAGTCCATATTTTTTTAAAGTGGTAGAACCAGTGTTAGGAGGAAAATCATGTGTTTGAGTAGTAACTGAATGATAGAAACAAACAATTGGCTTTACCTAACCAAATTGAACTAAATAGGGTTGTTCACACCTTTTCATCTGAATCAGCCAGTTAGTGAATGAAGGTAAAGGGACTAGGGAATTAGCTCAGCAGAATAGCCCCTGCCTAGCAAGTGCAAGGTCCCAAGTTTCAGACGTATATAATATATAATATATAATATATAATATATTAAGAAGTAGCTATAATATATTTTAGTCAGGATATACAGCACATAATTTTACCTCTCAGCACATAGAGGTCCCATCCAAGGATGAAAATCTTGATAAATAAAAGCATCCATATCATCTATGGAATGTTTTGTGTTGGTACTTGAGGAACAAGAAGAAATCAGAAGAATAATGAAAATGGTGAATAATTAGAATGGTGCCAGGCAACAAAGTGTTACTCCATAGCTGAACCTGATGCATGCAGTTGCTAGAACTTTGGCTCTCTTCTCCTACACACCAAAAACTCAAACACAGTTTTAGAATGCAGCATTCCTTTCTGTATTCTGAGTGAGATAATGGTCCAGCTCTGCTCAACACATCTGAGTAGATGTTACCTGGACCTGGACTAGTGTACCATGGGAGTCTCTAACGTCATTTTAATTGCTGCTTTTCTAGAATTAGTGAGCTATTCTGCAGCTTCTACGTTCTGTGCCATTTCTCAAGACTAAGAACATTTTTTTTCTTATTAAATAGAATTATGTTCTCTCATAAGGGTGAACTGTGGGGCTATCTGCAAGCATGCTGGCAGCTTCTTGACTTCATCTGACTCTTACAGTCCTGTCAAAGGAGGTGTGACAAACCACCACCTCCCCTTCTAAGCAGGATGTAGGTGGACTCTTTTAAAGGAACTGCTTTTCTCCATTTATGTATAGCACAAAAACACTTAGCTAGAATAAATCAAATGCTGGTTTTTTTTACACTGTATTTCTTTCAAAATCATTACCTGTTTGTAAAAGTTTTATTAATAGAGCCAAGAATATCATGCCATGTTCCTGAGTAGGTGGTTTTAAAATAGAACCCATATTTGAAAGCATAAATTCCATTGTTAGATTATGACAATATATTTCTCCAAAATGATTTCATCATTTTCTTTCTATTTTTTTTTCTCTTAAAGTCAACAAAGTGCAGTATGAGCAGAAAAGTTTTATTTCGTGGTTGGTTAGGAAAACAAGCGTGGAAACTAAAATTCAAATTATCGTCTGTTCATTTCTATAGTTTATTATTTACCCTGTTAGCTGGTCACAACTTTTCCAAGCCTGGGACACAAAAAATGCATTCAAATTTGTCTTTGGGCACTGTGTTTGGAATGTTGGTCATCATTCTCCAAAGTCAAGTGACTTTATGAAACTTAGGGAGAATCTATGTTATGCTTCTTCACTGTTGCAGTAGTTAAACTCTCCTAATTGATCCATTTGAACTTTGCAAAGTTTGCCCTATAATATTAGTAAATGGAGAAAATGAGATTTTCAATTTTTATCCTTACAAGCAAAACAAATCTCATGTGCACTAACTTAATCGTGACACGGAGACATATTGGCTGGTTGTAAACTATGCATTGATAATTGTTCTAGTTAGTATACTTGAATTTTTATTTCATCCAATTTTTCTAATTCAGCTAATGCTATTTTCATTCTAGAGATGACAAAGCAGGTATTAGAGAACTCATCTTACCAGTCCAATGCAGCAGAGATGAGGAGAAGCAGAGCAGCGTCGGCATAAAGGGCTGAGCATGTCCTAGTGGGCAGTGTGGTCCTGGAAAATATTTTCAGAAGTCATTCAGGCAGCATCTAGCTCTCGCTCCTCAGTTCCTTCCTTTTTATAGGTATTGCCATACTTCTGTCTCTCCTGATTGTTCATTTGGGTCTAAGCCTTGACTGGTCGGTAAAAGTAATCTTTTCTAGTGCAAGTTACTTAAATGCAGAAACGTTCATAAATATTAAGCTCATACCTTATTGTATTTTCACAAGTTGAAAACCAGCTCAGTTATATTAGCCTTGGTAGTTTAGTGACCGAACTGAGGTGCTAAGGTATGTCATCCTAGCTTCTGTTTGCTTCATTTTGAGGACGCTTGATGTTAAACACCATTATAAACACTCATTCCATCGATCATCTCTTGACCTCCCATCTGTACCCTGAGTTCTCAATGTTCCTACAAAACATAAGCTTTGCTATTAGCCTATGTCCAAGAGCGTCTTAAATACCTAAAGGTTGGTACTCTGACCTGAACTTTGTTCTTGTACATTCGCTGATTCCAGCAGAGTTGGCCTCCTGTGGCCCTTTGTCAACTTCTGACCACCAGCTCACTGCGCAGTCTGCTGTCCCGATGCCCATTCCTTCTGCTCTATTACTCTCTAATTTGAAAAATATACTTTTGTATTTCTTGAGCTAAATACAATTCAAGCTAACGCTACTCTGTGGTTCCCTGAAAAGCCTGCAGTTCCTATTATGATTGCTTCGATTGGGGGACCTTGTGAGTATGATTTTCTCATTTGGTCACGACTGCTCTGTCTTTCTGCTCTGTCTGAAGCCACAGTGCAATCTGGATTCCATGTTGAAGGCAGGGAAAGGCAGCAAGGATCGGCTCTGATAGAAACAAGTGTGCTTTCAGGGAGATGCACACAGTGAGAAAAGTGATGTCTGTGCAGTAGGATCGGGCCTACAACCTCCATCGCTTTGCACTTATTGCTTTTTAATGGATATTTTCTTGGCCAAAGATAAAGGAAAGTGTAACTTTCTTGTCCAAATATATCAGTTGGAGAAAAAATGGGAATTGAACATTCTTAGCCATTTAAGATCAACCAAAATGATTTCTTGTTACTTTAAATTATAGCCTTGCTATCATGGGAAAGTGATTTAAAAATAAAACCCAATCTTCTACATAAAACTCTGCAACATAATCAAAGATTACATGTGGAAACCATTGTGTTTCACTCAGATGAATAAAAGTATGTGCTTATAATATAGTATGAAAGATGCCAAATTTAAACTTAAGTGTTGTCTTCAACATTTACTATGACAGCTTTTATCAGTAGAATTCTTAGTCTCTATTACTCGACAGTGAGACATAATTTTCTCATATTTCTCACTAAAGTTTCTCACTTCTAAATGTATTTTTTTATTTCACCGTGAATGCTAAACTGACCAATCCAGTTAATGAACATTGAAAAGAAGGCTCTCATCGTGATATATATATATATATATATATATATATATATATATATATATATGCACGCTCACACACACACACACACACACACACACACACACATGCTTTATTGATAGGAGTAATATAATTTGTTCTTCCCTGTGCCAGATCCAATACAATACAAGTTTCACTGACTATTATACTACATTATATAAACATAATGAAAGAGCTATTTTACTTAAACATTAAAACTTTTAATTGAAGATTTTAAAAATGTTTGCTCACATTTAAAAGTGCATATGAATTTTCAGTCTTATTTTTTTGTATTTAGGACAGGGTCCATGGAATCTATAAAGTCTCACTACACAGATTGGACTCACAGAGATTCTCCTGTTTTCAGCCTCCCAAGTACTGGGATTGCAGGTGTGTGCCAGCACCCCTCAGTCTCAATCACCCTCTCAAAATACTGGGGTGGGACCAGCAGGGCACAATGAGAATCAAACTCTGGCCACTGTACTCTGCTTAAGCAAGGGATTTTAGTCTGCTGAGGTATCTGGTTGGCCCTAAAAATACATATGACTTTAAAACATTTTGTTAAAATAAAATCCGCTCGTATATTGAAGTATTATTATTGCTGTATAGCATATAGACAAGTTAATAGTGGACACTATTTTAGCACCAAGTAATCATACTTTGAGTCATTTATTGATCAATGTGTTCTTAAACATTTTATGTCTTTATAAAATAGTCCTAGATGGTGGAACCTAGGAAAGGACAGTGTGTAGAAAATCTGTATGTCAAAATCCTGACTTCGGAATTAAATCCTATATATCTTTATATCTTAATTTCCTGTGAATATTCACAAATCCATATCCTATAAACATAGGTTTCCCAGTACCCTTCCCATCTGAGGCAACTTGATCTCAGTGGTCCATCCTCCAGGGACAGTTCTATCAGTCTTGGCAAATGCTAAGGGCCGATCCCATAGCTGCTGCACCAGAAAGCTATAATGCAAAGAGGGGGCATACACCTTTGTGTAAGATTCATGATACCTGATGTCGATTGGTAGTTTTCATCACATAATTTATTTTTGTTGCAAGATGTTAATGGGATATGCATTTTTGAAATGTGAAGTTTATGAAGATTCTCTGATTCCAGTCACTGTGTCCAGTGCAGCAAAAATGTGTGTAGCAAGATGATTAAAAACACTATTGTGTGATCCCTCTTTATAAACGTAATTACCTCTTGCACAGAAAAAAAAAAAAAAAGAAAATAAAGATAATGTTAAAGGGTTTCTAACAGTGCTCAAACCCTTTCATATACCTTTTCTTCCTACTATCTTCAAAATCATTTGTTGCAGTCTTTATTCCAGTTATTCTTAAAAAATAATCTTGTACTTTACTCTCAAGGATTTTCTTTGAGACCCTCCTTGAAATCCATGCTTCAGTAAAGTTTACTCTTTTTTTTAACTTTTATTTTTGTTTTTGTTCTGCAGAGGTTCTCACTATGCAGCTCATTCATACTGATCCTCTTGTTTTCAGTCTCTTCTCTTTTCTTTTTTCCTCTTTTTTCTGCAGTTCAAGTGCAGTTTCTGATGTTGCAGTTGTTGCATGTTATCAGTTGGAACTGAAAACAATGATGAAAGACTGGATTAATGCAGCTTCAGAGATCTCACTGAACTTGGTCTCCGGGAGTTTAGTCTCCACATCAGCACCAAGTCACCGAAACTTCTCATGTTTATTGAGGGTTACAAACATGCTTAGGAACGTGCATATCTGATTGGTATAAGTGAGCTGTTATTTATGTCCCCTTCCAGCACTCACCAAACGCTTAGGTTTACACATCACTAGTTGGTGACTTTCCAGGTGAAGGAACAAAGAGGTTGCGTCCAGATTGGCAATATCTGCTGGGAACTCTACTGCCTGGAACATGGCATCCAGCCTGATGGCCAGATGGCAAGTGACAAGACCATGGGGGTTAGAGATGACTCCTTCAACACCTTCTTCAGTGAGAATGGTGCTGACAAACATGTGCCTAGGGCAGTGTTGGTAGATCTGGAGCCCATAGTCATCGATGAAGTGCATACTGATACCTACCGCCAGCTCTTCCACCCTGAGCAGCTCATCACGAGCAAGGAAGGTGCTGCCAACGACCATGCCTGTGAGCACTACACCACTGGCAAGGAGACCATTGACCTTGTCTTGGACCTAATTTAGAAGCTAGCTGAGCAGTGCACAGGACTACAGAGCTTCCTGGTTTTCCCCCGTTGGTGGGGGAAATGGCTCTGGCTTCACCTCCCTGCTGATGGAACGTCTCTCTGTTGACTATGGCAAGACCCTCAGGTCTCCACAGCTTTAGTAGAGCCCTACAATTCCATCCTCACTACCCATACTGCCCTGGAACACTCTGATTGTGCCTTCATGGTAGACAACAAGGCTATCTATGACATCTGTTGTGGAAACCTGTATACTGAGCACCCCACCTACACTAACCTGAACCACCTCATTAGCCAGATTGTGTCTCCCATCACTGCTTCCTTCTGATTTGATGGAGCCCTGACTGTGGATCTGACAAAATTCCAGATCAGTCTGGTACCCTATCCCTGTAGCTGCTGCCCTCTGGCCACATATGCACCTATCATCTCTGCTGAGAAAGCCACCATGAGCAGCTTTCTGTAGCAGAGACCACCAATGCCTGCTTTGAGCCAGCCAATCAGATGGTGAAATGTGACCCTCACCACGGTAAATACATGGCTTACTGCCTGTTGTACCATGGTGATGTGGTCCTCAAAGATGTCAGTGCTTCCATTGCCACCACCAAGACCAAGTGCAACATCCAGTTTGCGGACTGCTGTCCCGCTGGCTTCAAGGTGAACATTAATTATCAGCCTCCCACTGTGGTGCCTGGTGGAGAACTTGATAAGATATAGCTGTCTGCGTGCATGCTGAGCAACACCGCAGCTATGGCTGAGGCCTGGACTTGCTTGGACCACAAGTTTGATCTGATGTAGGCCAAGCATGCCTTTGTTCACTGGTATGTGGGTGAGAAATGGAGGAAGAGGAGATTTCTGAGGCCCCGGAGTGCATGGCTGTCCTCGAGAAAGATTATGAGGCGGTTGGTGTGAATTCTGTAGAAGGCGGGAGTGAGGAGGAAGGAGAAACACATTAGTTGAGCATTGCCTTCAGCCCTGCAAAATGTCATGCTCTCAGAATTTGAGCTTCAGAGTATCTAAGAATCACTAAGCTGTCTGGTGGCATCATCATTACTTGATCACATCTGATCTGTCTTTTACATGTGTTCCTCTGATTTTTCCATCATGTCTCAAAGTAAATGCTTTAAGGAAAGAAGAAAAAGAAGAAGAAGAAGAAGAAGAAGAAGAAGAAGAAGAAGAAGAAGAAGAAGAAGAAGAAGAAGAAGAAGAAGAAGAAGAAGAAGAAGAAGAAGAAGAAGAAGAAGAAGAAGAAGAAGAAGAAGAAGAAGAAGAAGAAGAAGAAGAAGAAGAAGAAGAAGAAGAAGAAGAA
>PVJA010053046.1:0-12135 GCA_004027025.1 Myocastor coypus
ATAAAAATTTTTATATGTATGGTAGTGCAGTGCAGAAATTTTGGTTAACAATAGACTGCATGTATTCTCATGGGATTATAATGAGACTGAAAAATTTCTACTGATTGGTGATTTAGCTGCTGTACCATCATAGTGTCACACTAATTACCATGTGCTAGTGATGCTAATGTAAACATCAAACTACATTACCAACCTCATACAAAAGTATACCGTGTATAGTTATGTACAGTATATAATTGCAGTGTTACTGCTTTATGTTCTTGTGATATTTGACATTATGTTAACATATACTCCTACTTATTAAAAAGAAATTTTACTCTAAAACCATATTCTGTGCAAGCCATCAACAACCCATAAATCTCATTTGCCATGTTTCTTGATTGATCCAGAAGGTGATTGAACTATATTATGTGGGGTTGTGTGATGTTTGCATAACACTAAAACCACTTAATGCTACACTCCTCAGATATTTCCCCATTGTTAAGTGACATGATTGTATGTATGTCAGTTCTCTCCCCATCTTCACAGTTACTATTACATAAATTATCCATTTACATATATTGTATACTGGTTGACAAAGGATTGTCATTGTTGCTTTATGTTGGTAGTGCTAAGTCTATGGCATACATGTCGCAGCAGGCATTATTGAAAGCTCTAAGAAAGTTCATCATTCCTTTAAATAGTTTTTTAAATCAGGAAGAAGTTGTAAACAAAAGGAAATACTATTAATGCTGTCTTTTTATACTTCTTTATTTCCCCACATGGGTTTTCAGGTGACAGATGTCTAGTATTCCTTTACATTAGCCTAAAGAATATCTTTTAATTTCTTCAAGGCAAGTCTGCTGGCAGTAAGCTCTTTGTAATGTATTTCACCTTTAGTTTTGAAGTATATTTTGCTAGAGATAGGCATTTTGGTTACTGTTTCCCTTGCTCTACTTTCAACTTTTTTTTAATATTAGAGCTAATACTATGTCATTCATTGCCATCTAACTTGCATTATTTCCAAAGAGGAATGAGAAATTGGTAGAATCTTATTGAAGATCTTTTCCATGTGGAGAAGTGTGTGTGTGTGTGTGTGTGTGTGTGTGTGTGTGTGTGTGTGTGTGCTGTTTTTAAGATTCTTTTGTCTTTGTCTCATCAGTTTGATCACAAGGTATCTCTATGTGGGTCCTGCTACCTACTGACTTTCCTAAGCCTCTTGGGTATATAGATAAATATTTTTCATCAAGTTTGGTGGGTTTTCCTATTGTTTCCTCAAAAATTTTTTCTGTTCATTTGTCTTATTATGAAACTTTAAAGAGAGAGAGAGCAAATACTCAATGTTTCACTGGACCTGAGGGTTTTTTTTTTTTTCCTATTTAATTTCTTTCTGTTCCTAAGGTTGGTTAATTTTAATTAACTTACCTTCAAATTTGTTGAACCTTCTTGTTCAAATCTATTATTGAACTTCTAGTGAATTTTCATTCACTGTACTCTTTGCACTAAAATTTCTACTCAGTTCTCTATTATTGTTTATATTTCTTTATTGATACTTTCTTTTTGGTGAATTGTAGTCTTATATTCAAAATGTCATGATAAGTCAGTGTCTCTGCTTTTTGGGGGACAGTCTGTTGGTTACTTTTTTCCTGAGTATGGACCTCATGTGGTTTTTTGTGCATCTCTTAATTTTGTGTTGAGCCTTGAAACTTTAGATCACAGATCTTAGCAATTCTCGAAGTTATCTTCTTTTCCTCTGCAACGTTTATTGTTGCTTTGTCATTATTGTTTGCTCAGTGACTTTTTGAACTAATTCTGCAGAATCTTAGTTCTTTGCTAAGTTAATGATTGACCAGAGGATTCCTTTAATTCCTGAAACCAGTAAATCTTCCAATCTTCCTGAGGGGCTCAGTGTATACAGAGAGATATACTTCACCCTTCAACATCAGCACTCAGACCACTCTGCCTAGGCCTTTATCTCTCAGTCTCAGCCAGGAGAGCTAGCTAGCTCAGTGCCCTCCTAGGTCTTCATGGATGTGCACACTGCCCTGGATTTGTATGAACTTTTGTGAACATTTCGTTCCCTAGCTTTTCTTAAAACTTTTAATTAGGTCTTTGTCTTCCTCAGGCAGCTACAATCTTAAACAAGTCCCTGTTTTTGTGTTTGTTTGTTTGTTTGTTTTAACAAATATCCCCAAGTAAAAGTGCTGACTTAGAATAGATTGAGTCAGACATCCTTGAAAATGGAGTCTTCAGGGAACCAGTAGACAGGCTGAGCGTGCTGAGCTCTCTGAACATGTGGGTTTGGAGGTGCTTTAATCTGCTTCTCTGGTAGCCACTGTACTCCAGGCTTTCGATGCCTGCCCACTCCTGGCTCTGGGCAGCTGTGACAGCTGTAGGTTATGTCTTAAGTGCCACAGCCTCTCTGTGTTCTTCCTGAGCTCTGCCAGTTTTCTTATCCACTTACTCATCGTTATTTATATACAAGATGAATAAAAATTGCGTTTTTTCATTAATTTTTATAAGATAAAGGAAATATAAAAATAGCAATTATCAGGTTTGTTCAATACAAAAATTAACTGGTTGAGATGACATCTACACCAGCAGTGATTGGGTTAGTCAGTTTGTAAACAAGCATGCTATAGCGTAAACTGTTAAGTGATTAAATATATTCTTTGAACTACTATAATCCTTCGACTAATTTTTAGTTTAGAAATACTTTGGTTTTTTTCTGGTCTTTATATTGTTTATATGGAAGAGAAGCTGTTCTAATATCTTCAATATGCCATTTTTGCTGACATCAAATGAATTGAATTTTGTGTAGTATACTACCTATTTTATCATTCGTCTTAATTCTAAGGATGTTCATAGTCTTCGCATTCCACTGAGCCCTGGTATGTGGTGCCTAGTGCACATTAGTTTATTTCATGTGTGCTGTGTCATTGCCACAACACCACTAATACTTCTCTTAATAATGTAGTATGTTCTGCTATACCACATATGTTCTAATATGATTGTTATATACAGTTGTTATAAGGGAAGTGATGTTGAGCTAGTGTAAATCATCTTAGTTCTTGAGTACATTTTTTCCACAAAGGAGACTAAAATAATGGAAATGGATACATAGCCTTCAGGAGGAAAGGCAGAATTCTTCAGTTTGGCTGCTACATGAATCCTTTGTTTTTAAGTTTCAAAACATGCCTGCATCAGAGGCTGGGGAGATAGCTCCGTGGTACAAGTGCCTGCCTGGCAAGTGCAAGGTCGTGAGTTTGAACCCCAGTCCCACAAAAAAAAAAAAAAAAAAAAAAAAAAAAAAACCATGCCTGCATCTAGAGATCCCTCCCTGGGGAAGTCAAGTGTTAGCCTTACGCAGCAGCCAGCAGCCTCAGAGCACCATTTGCTCTTGTGTGGTCTCTACACATTCCTACCCTGATTTGATTATTTGTAATATTTGACTAAATATTACATGCCCCTCTATTCTACTGTTTTAAATACCTTTCTACTAGTCTGCTACACCAAATTATGTGCTTACATAAGCCAAGTTGTTCCTTTGGTGCCAGTTACAGCTTGTGCTATTGCTAAGTGTTCCATTTCTAATGATGCATAGGATTTTGGTTTGGTTTGTTTATTTAATGATCTCTAAGACCTTCTAGCTCTAACATTCTATGATGGTGTTTGTAGGAACAAGTCTGTAAAACAAACCCAAATTATGTTTTTGTAAGGCTTAGGGGAAAAAAAAAAATCCAGATCAGTGAATTCAGTATGATAAAGAAAAGGACACAATCCTTTGAAATGTGACCAGAGTCTGTATGAACTTGGGCTATGCAATTAAATAGTTGTGTGTATTGGCCTAATGAGTTATGCCTCAGAGTTTCCAACTGTAAAAAACAACTTAATAGAGTGGTTTTGAAGATACAGTGAAACAATGTATATAGAGCTCAGTTCACAGTGGCTGGTTCAGAATGTACACCCCACAGATACTGGGTTTTGGTGTGTGTGGGTTTTTTTTTTTTTTTTTTTTTTAATTTTCCTGTCTCTTAGTTCCAGGTGTTACAAACTTGAAGGATCATGGCTCCAGCTCTCTCTTGGTTATGACCTTTCCTCTGCTCAAGCCTGCCCTGATCTGCTCATTCCTGATATTTTTTTTTAGTATCTTTATTATATATGTCACATATTATAAAATTCGTGTATTGAAAATACATGCTGTGCTGTATTTCATGCTGTGCTGGCCCAGCCCCCAGGGCATGCTGAGACTTCGACTAAGACTGGGCAAGATGGCGTGCAGGCCTATAATTCCAGTGCTTTGGAGGCTGAGAACAGGAGGGTCAATATGAATCTGATCTGTGTATTGAGACCATGTGGAGCCCATATTAAATACATTTTTTAAAAAGTGAAAAGTTTCATGATTTTTAGTATAGTAGCAGAATTTTATAACCATCATCACAATCTAATTTAGAACATTTCAACTCAATAAAAATAGTGGCCTTTAGCAACTATTCCCCATTACCACATGCCCAGGTTTTGACTGTGCTGTCCTAACCCTTTTTTTTTTTTCCCTTAAGTCATAATTTTTAATGTTTAGTTTTTATAGAATTTATATGTTATGTTGACACAGATGCTGTGCTATAATTTGGGCTTCAGCCCCCTCGACTGAAGACTCTTTCCCAGGCCACTGTGATGTATGTAAATCCACTTTCCATTACTGTGACAAATACCTTAAAAGGAGGAAAGGTTTATTTTGGCTCATGGTTTCAGAGTTCGGTCTATGGTTTCTTGTTCCTGTTGCTTTAGGCCTGAAGTAGGTGCAGTATGTCATGACAGGGATCTGTGGCAGAAGCCTGTCAAGTTCATGGCCAAGAAACAAAGAAATGTTTTGTTTGCTCTCAGACTCCAATATCCCCTTCAGGAGCATAGCCAAGTGGCCTAACTTGCTTCTGCCAGACACTATCTCTTCAAGGTTCTACTGCTCCCCAGTAAACTACACGATAAAGATCGACCCTTTAACACATGGACCTTTGGAGGGAATTTCAGATCCAAAGTACGGTACCTTCTATTTGCCAAATCAAACTAACACTTCTTGGTCTGTATCTTATTTGTTCTGTCTTTGTAAATTGTTGTATTGGCCACTTTTTCTTTGTCAATACCCTTATTGCCCTTGGTTAATCTTGCGGTCTTTCTCTCAGTCTTCTTCCTACTGGTCCTCTATCTTAGTCTTCCCAGGTGGCCCAAAGCTTCAGTCTGTAACCTTACTCCTGTCATCCTGGATGAGACCATTGTTAGTGCATTTGCTGTTCATGTTGACCATTTCTCATTCTTGTTAGCAGTTTGATGACCTATTGGAAATACAAGTTTTCTCGTTTCTGCACCTCTCTATCAACTTTATCCAAAGTTGATTTATATGTTTGATAACTCTACTAAGTAGGACTACAATTATTTAGTCAGGGAGGGTGGAAGAGGATATAGTTCTTAGCTAACACCCAGATGTTCATATTTTATATTTCCTATTCCTGACCTATGTTTTTACATTGAAGACTATTTTTTACCCATATAGATGTTTTTCAGATGAGATCTTTATCTTTTCAGTCCCAGTATATTTATGGTCTAGTTTTTGCCTCAAGAGTTTGTTTTTGGAGCAACATATTATGAAAATGGATTTCTAATTCAGTTGTATTACTTGACAAAAGTAACATTTTCCATTATCTCACTTTCAAAAATATTTGTCAGATCTTTGCCAGAACATTCCCTGATATGCTGCATAACAGTGCAGAAGGGAAAACCAGTTGTCCCCCTGCTGTGTTAAGGTACACAGAAAATGAGTGAAGGAAAAAAGTAAATAGAGGAATTTTGAACAATCTTTTCAGGAACTTGAAATATGAAATTTAAAGGTTTGCTTCATGCAGGAAAACCTATTTTTATAGTTGGGTTAGCTGTCAGTTTTATTTTATTTACTTATTAATGTGTGCAGTACAGGGTCTTACTATGCAGCTCAGATTCATAGTAATCCTCCTGTTTTGAGACTCCCAAGCACTGGGATCACAGACATATACCACCATGCTCAGTCTCAGTGGCTGGTTTAACCCACCTAGGGCCAGGGCTAGTACAGCATGTGGTGCCTGGCTTGCCTAAGCAGGTGCTTAGTCTACTGAGCTATCTTGCCGGCCCTTCAGTTTTGTTTTTTTTTTTTTTTTTTTTTTTTTTTTTTTTTTTTTTTTTTTTTTTGAGACAGGGTCTTGCTATGCAGTTCAGACTGGCCTTGAGCTCACTTTTGTAGCCCAGGCTGATCTCAAACTCACTCCAATCCTCCTGCCTCAGCCTTCCAAGTGCTGGGATTACAGGTGTGTACCACCATGCCCAGCTTAAGTATTGGGTTTTTAAAACACTGTCATTTGAATAGCTGCAACACTCAGCCTGTGAGCTATAGCTACCCACCCCTCCCAAGGGTAGGCATAGCTCTTCTTGGCCAATCCTATGTCTGCCTCGTGCTTTTAAAAATGGGCATATTGGTCACTTTGTCCAGTCAGGGACAAGGAGATGGTACCTGAACCTCACTCCTAGTGTCTGTTGTATAAAGCTTTTATTTAAGCTTGCTTGCTTGCTTGCTTGTTTTCCTCCTTCCCTCTCTCCCTCCCTCCCTCCGTCTTTCCCTCCCTCCTTTAATCCTTCCTTCCCTCCCTCCTTCCCTGTCTCTCTCTCTCTCTCTCTAGTGATCCTCCTGTCTCAGCTTCCCCAGCACTGGGATTGCACAGATGCTCCACCATGCCTGGTTTCAGACTGGCGTGGTGTATCTGACATGGCATGTGGTCTTAGGGATCAAACTTGCAACCTTGTGCTCACCAAGTAGGTGCTTATTCTGGTGAGCTATCTCTCCAGCCCTAGAGCTTTCATTTAAACATTTATTGACTTGTAATTTAAATAAGCTCTCCTGTGCTCTTCCTGTTTACTTAAGTAAAGACAAGTACATTAATTGTCCTTTATGCTTATGTTTTCAACTATATTTTGAATTTATTCTTCAACTCACAGTACATATATAATGTCATTACGCATTCTGATTTTACAGTGTAAGAGATTGATGTGTATTTTTGTCTGATATTTTGTCAAAACTTATTTGGCCCTTTGCTGTGCCTTACTGCAAGTGGTAAGGTTTCAGATGTACTGGGATCCATTAATGAATGAAGTGTAATATTGCCACAGAGAGTGAGTAAGGCAACCTATTCAAGGTCTGAAGATGAACCATTCACGGTGGAAGAGGACTGCTAGTTACCATTCCTGTTCCTGAGACATTTCATGTAAAGAGGGTAACATAATGCAATTTTTAGAACATTCTTGTAGTACAAAAACAGCTGTTAGGGTATCTTCTGGTGATGGTTATACACTTAAAAAGTTTTTTTTTTTTTTTGGTTGTTATTGTTTTTTGCTGACATTCTTAGAGGTATTTACCAAATCACTGGATATTGCAATGGCTTTTGTTTTTAAATTGGCTGTGTAGAATGGTAAGGAGTTATGAGTAGAGATTAGGCTCAGAATTACATACTACTTGTATGTACTTCTAGGTTCTTTTTGCACAAAAGTCATTGCTATTCTTATTTTGAGGTATAAGCTACTCACACCTCCTTCTTTTCCTTTTCAAATCATCCGGAAATTACTTGATACTCTATAGATGTCCTGGAGCTTCTCATCGGAGAATTGCCCTAGAGAAAAGAAAACCTAATAAAACTCAGATGGAGATTGAAAATGAAAGTGGATCCACTGTAATAGATCTTCCAGGTACTTTGTCCCCAGACACAGACTGTTCAGGAATGGGAATAGGCACAGGACCCTCCGAGCGGAACTCAACATTAGCATGTCTTCCCATCTGTCCTGAGGAGCCTGGCCTGGACAACCCTGCCTTCGAGGAGAGCACCGGAGCTGACAGTATGTACAGTTCACATCCTTCTTGTGTACTTCCTCTGTTGCCTTCCTTCTCTGTTGGCCTCCAACATGTACCTTTATCCTCTTTTTAAAAGTTACTTTCTTAGACAGGTGTGGTGGCACACTCCTGTAATCCTAGCATTTGGGAGGCAGAGGCAGGAGGAGTGGTGCGAGTTCGAGAATAATCTGGGCTACAAAAGTGAGCTCAAGGCCAGCCTGAGCTGCCTAGCGAGACCCTGTCTCAAAAAAAAAAAGTTACTTTCTTGAGATAGTACATCATTTCAACCTCTTCTGTATATCTAACAGTGTGCATTTTAGAAATGAAACACAAGTTTTACCATGGAGGAAAGTGATCCTTACCCCTTTTCTATTGAAGTCTATGAATTATTGGTTATTCACATATTTCTTACATTCATGTGTATGTGTTCAGAAACGTGTTTTACTTTCCTAATTCAAAATCAGCTCAAGAACAACCAAAACAAAATAATTCAAAGTGCCTATTCTGTGTCAGATACTGTACTGATAAGCACATTCTGTGAACTAATTGATTAAATGTTCGCAACAACTTTAGGAGGTTAAAAAAAAAACAATAAAACTGAAGCTTGAAATAAAGTGATCAAGTTCATGCAGCTAGCAGGTGACTAGAAATGTAGTCTCTGACTCCCCAAGTGGGCTGTGTAACATCATAATCCCTGGTGCAGCCACTGTCCTGTCTGCCCACCCTGCTAGGAAACAGAGCCTCTAATCATAAATCTTGGCTACACGTTAGTAGTTGGTCCCAGGTATTTTTCAAAAGTTGTTTTTCTCTCACAAATTCCTTTAACTTATTCAAGTTTTTATTGCCATGGGCATGACCCTTTTATTCCCTGAGACTTAGTTCCAGATCTACCTCTTCTCTGTAGCTTGTTATTAACTACTTTCTCAGCACTTGTGAGTTTACATACCAAAGATTTACTTTCTACTATCCAGCACTGTTTATATTTTCTTTTTTATTCATACTTTTTCCTATTATATGCACAAAAACAAGATTCTGTGTCAGTATTCATTAGATCACTGAGTCATTCCACTGATATGACATGTTGCAAAGAATTATTAGTTACTTATGGGTGACCTTTGGATTTTTTTTTTTTTTTTTTTTTTCCCTAAGAAAAGCTCTCACTGGCTGATCTGGCTAATGTGGGCTGGCTGTGATCTTATTGTATAGCCTAATCTGGCTTCAAATTCATGATCCTCCTGCCTCAGCTGCCAGGTATTAGGATTACATGATGCCTACAGCCACCATGGCAAGCTAAACAATCTTAACACAGTGATTTGTTGTGTTTTTGTCGTTCTACTCCTGACCTAGTTATTAATCATTTACATGTTGACATGAGGTATCTTATTTACCCACAGAGACTCAGAATGTAAAACCTTGTTTCTGTTCTTCCTCTCCTATTTTTTAACTTGGCAGCTATACAACAACCGCTTAGTTTACCAGAAGGAGAAATTACCACCATTGAAATCCATAAATCTAATCCATACATTCAGTTAGGAATTAGCATTGTGGGTGGCAATGAAACACCACTTATAAACATTGTCATCCAGGAAGTCTACAGGGATGGGATCATCGCCAGAGATGGGAGACTCCTTGCTGGAGACCAAATTCTTCAGGTATTGGTTTTAATTATTATGCCTGTTAATTTGTTCTTTGTTCTTATAAGTTTAAATTTTAGAAATTTCAAATAGTATGGAAACTGAGTTTATAAAATTTAGTTTTGGTGTTTTTATATGCAGATAAGAAATATCTGTGATTTCTCCCATTTTACCATATTCCTGGAATGCAAATTTGCCACCTCACTTTGCAGTCCCACTTGTAACTGGAAACACGGTGCTGGGCTCTCTGGGCTTGCAAGACTTTCTGGCTTGGAGGGCTAGCCAAAGAGCTCAGAGGACTAAAGCACCTGCAAGCAGGTATAGGGGCCTTCCAAGCTGGCCCCATCTCCTGGGCCCATGGAAATGGCAATTGACACCGGGTGTGGTGGCGCATGTCTATAACTACAGCTCTTGGGAGGCTGTAAATGGGTGGATCACTACGAGTCCAAGCTGCATAGTGAGACTGTGTACCAAGTTAATTAATTAATTTTAAAAAGCAAGAAAAAAGATTTCTAGCACCTCAGATGATTAGTCTTTCACTGTGATGTGCTGATATGTACTTCTTATTTCCATTTTCCTGTTGGTTTTTTAATCTTGACCTTCATTCATTATGTCATATCATATGTTTCAGTAGAATTGTTCACCAAGTATTCCTGCCTCCTACTTTATTTATTTTATTTTATTTTATTTTATTTTATTTTTGTCTTTTTGAGACAGGGTCTCGCTATGCAGTTGAGGCTGGCCTTGAGCTCACTTTTGTAGCCCAGGCTGGTCTCGAACTCGCACCGATCCTCCTGCCTCAGCCTCCCGAGTGCTGGGATTACAGGCCCTACTGCTCCTCCCTAAAACCTAACATGGTCACTGCCAAGTTAATATAGCTGTCATGTGACTTCCTTGCAGAGATTTGGCTCCTGCAGTAGGAGCTGTGGACTAATAATCAAGGTCCTCGTGCTTTGTGGTCCCTTGTGCAACTTGTCTTAATCTTAACCCTTTCTTTGGCATTTGGCCTTCCAGTTTGTTTATTGCGTCTGGTGTTCTAAGCACTGCACTACTTGCTAGGGCTACATTTAAAAGCAAAATACTAGCCGGGCGTGGTGGCTCACGCCTGTAATCCCAGCACTCAGGAGGATTGGTGTGAGTTCGAGACCAGCCTGGGCTACAAAAGTGAGCACAGGACCAGCCTCAACTGCATAGTGAGACCCTGTCTCAAAAAGACAAAAAAAAAAAAAAAAGCAAAATACTGTCCTGTCTTCATGGAATGCAATCTAAAGGGGAGCCAGAAACAACATTCTTGCTTCCCTCCAGATGGCTGTTCCCACATTTCAGTCTATTCTTGTCTTGTGTTCTAAATTTGTCCACCTTTATCCTGAAAGCTTTGTTTGTCCATGCACACAGAGGGTCCCTCCTTAATTGCTTAGGGTTACTGATATCATTCATTGATTTTGGCACATAATTATAGTAACTTGTTTACTAAATGTGCATAATCTTTCTCTGGTGATTGTTGTAGATTGTGATACATATTTTTCATAGTATTAATAAGTGCTGAAGAAATACTTGATAAACCAGAAGATTGGATTTGATGGTGACATCCAATTGGGAATAGTTATCTCCTTTAGTGAAGCAAAATATGGAACAATTAAAAGTTTTAGTTTTCGAACTGTTTGGATTTGAGAGTGACGTGAGAGACAGGCCACCAAAGCAGCTAAGATTGACCTTTCCATTGGAAGTTCCTGGGTTTGGCTTCTGTGCCACTTGCATGCTGCCAGTCACAGCACGTTATTTCCACATTAGCCTGTAAGCTCCAGCTCCAAGCCCTGCCTTCATTGCCCCTGGCATGACTGAGACAAAATGAACTTCAAAGCTGTATTTCTGTTTTTTTACCTGTCCTCCTTATTTCTTAGCTGCTGCCCCATTTTGCACAGAGCAAGGGAACCTTACAGCTGATTTCTTTTCCTCCCAGATGTCTTGACACCTTGGTGGTCAAGTCCATGATGAGGGCACAAGAACCCTTTTTGAAGCCTACATAGTGTTTTGTCTTTTTTGTGCATCTAGCCTTTCTAGCCATAATTGAAGTAATCACTTACTTTTGCCTTTTGTATGTTGCTGCTCCCACTATGCCTTCATTAGGTATTACCATTTTTATTTATTTCTTATTTCTAAAGTTTAAAAGGCAAAACCAAAGGCTTTATTTTTATTTATATTTTTTAAAATATCGTTGAGGTTGGGTTTTTTTTGTTTACAAATATGTCTCATTAGTGAGCTTTTTACCCTTTTGTTTTGAAGAATTAATAATACAACTGAATCTTTATTGCCTCAAATAAGATAATTATCCAAAATAATCAGCCGTATTTGGGGGAACTAACCTAAGTCGTAAAATCTACATTATGGAAATTCCAGTGCATTCCTACTGCTTGGGGAGACATGTATACTAAAAACTACAATAAGGACAGTCCATAATCTGGTTTAGTATGCAAGCTGAAAAGTAATGAGAACACATCACCTGGTTAATGAATTCACAGAGTGTCTCCTGTTGTGGGCCCTGCCTCTGGGTTGGCTTTTTTTTTTTTTTTTTTTTTTTTTTTTTTTTTTTTTTTTTTTTTTTTTTTTTTTTTTTTTTTT
>PVJA010053047.1:0-12139 GCA_004027025.1 Myocastor coypus
GTCTCAATTGCTGTCTCAGCACCCCCCAGGGGCAGGGCTGGCATAGCAGGCCTATGGATCGAACCCCAGGCCCCTGCAACAATTTTATTTCTTTAACCTAACTTTTCAACCAGTAGAACTGTTTTTCTCTGACCTTCTCACAATAATAGTATAATACTGTGCAACTTTTACATGGGACAACAGATGGCAGGAAAAATGTTTCCTCAAGATCAGAATCCTACTTACTTTAAAGTAGAATGAAAAAAACCATAAATAAATAAAGCGAAATGAAAGAATGTGCACACACACACACACACACACACCCCACCCACTGCCATCCACCAGCACCTTACTAGAGATCCCCTCTACAAGAATTAATGTTTTCTGACTTCACCTTCAATATTGCTTTACAAATCACTCATAAGTTTCACAATGTTTTGGAAACAGTGAGATTCTGACAGCATGTCAAGCTCTGGCAGTGTGTCTTCTGAGCAATGTTTCTAACAGTAACCCTGGAGGTATGCCGAAAAAAGTGGCACATACCTATCAGTAGTTACAAAGCCCAAACCTGTGGCTATTTATTATCATTCTATTAACAGGTCCTTTGGAAAAAAGAAAGTGAGGAGGAGAATAAAAGGAAGAGAATAAAATAACAAAAGAGCAACAGTGATAATAAAATAATAAAGCAATAATAAAGAAAGAAATGCAAAACATTAGGACTAAGCTCTGTTCCTAGTCAGTGGATTCAGGTAACTGAGTTTGACTGCCTTTGTTCTAGCACCTTCATTTAGCAGTCAGTACAGGAGAAGCAAATGCCTTTATTTAAAATGTCACTTCTTCCCTAAAGGGTGGATTTTATTTATTTATTTATTTATTTATTTATTTATTTATTTTTTATTTTTATTTATTTATTTATTTTTTTGGTGGTACCAAGGATCAAACTCAGGACCTTGTACTTGCCTGGCAAGCACTTATTCCACTGAGCTTCCTCCCCAGCCCACCAAAGAGTAGATTTCTAAAGCAACACTTTTCAAAGGCTGAAGGAAAAATTTATTTACAAGACAAGATACATTAGCAATTTTACAGAACCACTTTTTTATTGACCCTGGAAAATAGTAATATTTTTCTGCTTATGAGAAACAGGGTGCTGTTCTGCCGCCTAACATCTCTGGTCCTACAAACGTACCTAGATGCAGTTAAACAATCTGGTTTAGCCAAGCCTGGTGGCACACTTCTATAATCCCAGTACTTGGAAGTCTCAGGCAGGAGGGTTGCAGGGAGCTTGAGGACAGCCTAGGTTCCATAGTGAGAACCCTGTCTCAAAAAGCATATATGAAGATGGTTCAGATTATTTATTGGTAGAGAAATTTTATTAACTAAATAGACCAGGATGTATGAGTACTTCCTAGTCCTAATAAATGGATGAAACATATGTTTAGCAAAAACATATCAATAAATATTTGTTAAATTAGTAAATGCAATAGTATTGAGAAAATATAATTCAGACCCCCATCTGTCAAGGATTCAGCAGTTGGTTATCTGACCAGCCACCACCTGCTCCCTCGGCAAGACTGTTTTAATAAAAAGAGGTAACACTGATTTATAGCCTTTGTTTTCAGTTTGCTTCCAGGATTGCTCTGTTATTGTCTTTTGGAGGTGAAATTGTTTAAAAAAATATAAAAAATAAGAAGAAAGAAAAGAAAAAGAAAAAGAAAAAAACAATGCGGAGTGAAGCAACCACATAATCATCTAGCGGCGATGTGACTAAAAAATCCTCCCTAACCAAACGAATGTGCACATAATGAGCCCTGTTGGTGAGTTTCAAATTATAAAGAGCAGGCAGCAACTCAAGCCTTAGCAAGTGTGCGTGTGTGTGTGTGTGTGTGTGTGTGTGTGTGTGTGTGTGTATACACCCAATGTCTTCTGAAGCACACTACATAAAACTACGTGTTTCAAAGAAACTAGCTGAATGTTTTATATTCCCTATATGCTCATTAGTAACTGCTCTCATTTCTATTTCTTTCTTTCTCTCTCTCTCTCTCTCTCTCTCTCTCTCTCTCTCTCTCTCTCTCTCTCTCTCTCTCTCTCTTCTTTCTGCTCTTAAACATGCAATTAAAATGCCAGTAGTGGACTGGCAGTTTCTGCTAGAGAGATAAACAGTTCCTGACCCTGTGTGATCTGTTCCATGAATAGAGATCAGGATTTCATCTCCCAGCAACTCGATTTTGGATGGTTGCTAAGGAGACTATTGGCATCTCTGTGTCCTAGGTGCCCTATTGCTTGGAAAGAATTACAGCAGCTTTGCCTGTTACTTTCCCAGAGAGAAAACCTGAAGACTCATTAGGGCAGCCAACATTTTAAGATTCCAGTGGTCTCTTTAATGTTTTGATTGCTGCTGGCCTTGGAGTGTCACTTGTGGTCATGTTGGCATACAAGTGAATTCACTTTTAGAAGCAACAGTAAAAGCTTTGTTACAGAAAAGAGAAGCCTGAGTAGTCAGGCCATGGCGCCAGAGTCTGTGATTCTGTGTGTGGCGCAGGCCTGTTTTTTAATTTGCTCCTGTTTGTTTGTTTGTTTGAAGAGTGGCATACCCGCTAAAGGTCGGAAGCAGGAAACCAAGATTAATCCCAGCCTTATTTCTAACAAATTGTGCAGCTGTGGGCCTCCACTTCTCTGACTGTTTTATTTACCCTAAAAACAGGAAAAAAACAAAAACAAAAACAATAATACTTCACGGTGTTGTTTGTGAAGATTATAGAAGATAATGGGAATATATTGTCAAGTACTACTTATAAATTACAAAGCAGGTATTAGATTTTGTTTCAAGTCTGGGGTAGAGACTTCAGAGTTTAATTGCCAATGAGTCTATATTTTTTATGCTATTTAAAAAGATTTTTTAGGGCCGGGGAGATAACTCAGAGGAATAAATACCTTCTTGGCAAGCACAGGAACCTGAATTTGATCCCTGGTACAGCAAAAACAAACAAACAAACAAACAAACAAAAAAAACTTTTCTATGTAAAAACTTCTTTATTGGTACCCATCTGCAGCACACAATGATTATATTTGCCATGAAGAGTTTGTACAAGTACACAGTGTATCTTGATTTTTCTCATCCCCTTTCCCTTCCACCCACCCCTCTCTGTTTCCTCCAGTTTTTGTTCCTCTTCCCCTTTGCACAAGCTATATTTCCATTGTTTTCTTTAATTCTCTCCCTTTTATTCGTTTTCCCTTTGGGGTAGAGTTCCAGTGACACAGCCTCCTTCCACTAGACCCCAACTTGTAAAAGCTCTCCCTCATTCCAGAAGCAGCACCACAGGCTTGGGACCAAGCCTGCATTCACTCGACAGGCCTTTGGGGGCATTTGAGATTTAAACTACAGTAAACTTTCAGACAAATCTCTCACTATGTATCTGTGTACAACCTTATTGGTTACTTACTGTATCAAGTGTTTCCTGGCTTGCTTACAGGATATCAATTATCTCTAAGACAGCCAAATGCTTAGATTTGCATAACATATTTTCTCAGCCTGCTCTGCAGCTACAAGAGACTGCACATAGTTGCTTCTGACTTCGAACTTTTTGGTCAGGGCCAGTCACTGTGAAATTCTTGGTATAATCAGACTCTGGCGACCACGTGTGATAGACTAGACTTACCCTGGATGAGCTTCCCAGACACCTCAGTCCTGCAGTGCAGATGGTCTTCCTGAATCCATGAGCTTGAGCTGTCTGAAAACAAGTGTTCTTGGCATTAAACAATTAAAAGCGGTCCAGGGGTATATTTCAGTGGCTTAAGCACCTGCCTGGCAAGCACAAGGTCCCAAATTCAATCCCACTACCACAAAAAAGTACAAATAAAATAAATGACTCGGGAGGCTGAGGCAGGAGGATTGGTGCGAGTTCGAGACCAGCCTGGGCTACAAAAGTGAGCGCAGGACCAGCCTCAACTGCATAGCGAGACCCTGTCTCAAAAAGACAAAAAAAAAAAAAAAAAAAAAAAAAAAAAAAAAAAAATGGCTGGCTAGATAGCTCAGGGGACTAAAGCTTCTATTTAGGCAGAGAAGAGGTGCTGGGGTTCAATCTCTGCTCCCCAGCATGCTGTGCAGGCCCTGCCCCCAGAGAGCACTGAGACTGCAATGGAGACTGAACATGGTGGAGCATGCTTGTAATCCCAGTGCTTGGGAGGATAAAAACAGGAGAATCACTACAAGTCCGATCTATGAAGAGAGATCTTGTAAGCCCTGTACTAAATACATAAAAAATAAAAATAAACTAAAACTGTACCCCTAGGAGGAAATGAAAATAAGATAGACTATAAGTTTCAAGAAGGTTAAACACAGGTGAGTAAAATGTACTATGATAAAAAATACAATAAATTCCATTGTATTAATACTTTTTATCAGTGTAATGAGTATTATAAGTTTTATAGTCATTGAAATATATAAATATTTTCCTTGCTTTTAAATAACTTTTGCACTTAAAGGAATCTAAGTCATTTAATCTAACAAAGAATGTAATTGACTAGACTTGTGCAAGCAGTGTTTGAATGCTTGGACAGAACACATTTACTAAAATTATGACTAGACTATGCTATTAGCTTTATGAGTAGTGTGCGATGAAAGGAACATTAATGCTTAAATGTTAGTAAATTTAAATTTGACAAATTACAAGTGAGCATTTGTTTTCAGGAGGAAAACTTACAGAGGGAAAGTTTAATACTGAGCCTTAGTGTTCACTTGCGCAGGCACAGTATCTAATCCACCTTTACTAAATGGAGGTATAAATAATGCATGAAAAGTCGCACACATTTAAATTATTCAGTTTAGTTTTTTTCTATGTATACACTTATAAAACCAATACCACAACTAAAAACAAACATTTCTGTCACCTTTCAGTGTTTCTCTTGCTCTTTGACTCAGTCCTTTCCCCACCAACCTTAAGGTCCAGGCAAAAACAATCTATTCTCTGTTGCTGCAGATTAATTGCAGTTCCAAGAATTTTCTATAAATGAAATCACACAGTATGTATTCTTTTGTTTTCCTTCTTTTAACCTACAATTTTTTTATTCATCCATGAATGGATGAATCACTTGCCAGGCAGGCACTTATTCTACTGAGCTATCTCCCCAGCCCCCGTGTTGCATATATCAATTCTTTCTTTCATGTTGCTGAGCAATATTCTATTATATGGATAGATTGTGATCTATTTATCTACTCATGACTTACTAGACATTTAATATACTAGTATTAAATGCTAAAGTCTTTAGCTGAATCTGTAATTTATTTCTCTTAGATAAGTACCTGTGGTTGGAATGGCTGATCATATAGTAGATGCAATATGTAGATAATTTAAAGAAACTATCAAACTCTGTTGCAAAGTGGTTGTTTCACTTTTTTCTAGTATTCCTATCAATATGGAATGCATTCTGATTCCTCCACAACACTGAAACTACTTTGCATGTTTAGGGCTGGGAAGATAGCTCTGTGGCACAAGTGCCTCCCTGGCAAGCACAAAATTGTGAGTTCGAACTCCTTGTCCTGAAAAAGAAAGAAAAAAAAAAAAGAAAAGAAACACTTTACATGCTCAATCTTTATGGTTTAGGCCATTCTAGGGTGTATGTAAAGATATTTTGTTATGATTTTAATTTGCATTTTATTAAAGACTAATGGTGGGGGATATCTTTTCATATACTGCTTATCCGCTATTTATATGTGTTCTCTTGTAAAGTTTTACATGTTTTACCATTTTTAATTGGATTCTTATATAGTAGTACTGGTTTGTAAAAGTTGTTGATGTATTTCGTAGGTCTAAATCCTTCATCAAATATGTGCATTGTGGGTATTATCTGTCTGTAGCATAAGTTTTTCTCTCTTTTTCTTTTTCTTTCTTTCTTTTTTTTTTTTTTTCCACTTGCTTGGCAAGTGCAAGGTCCTGAATTGTATCCCTAGTATCAAAATAAAATAAAATAAATTATTGATCATTTTAGGTATACATAATGATCATGTTCAGGGCTTTTGGGTTAGCATAGTGTTTAAGCACCTGCACGGGCAATCCCAGTCAGGCATAGGGGACGACAGTTCAATCCCCAGGCCCAACCTTAAGGCAGCCTGAGCCAGCCAAAAAAAAAAAAAGAAAAGATAAAATCCTTCTCATAATGATCATGTTGATCATAGGGAATTTGTACCTGCACATGATATAATTTGATTCTTTTTATTTCCATTTCCCTACCAGCCTGTCAAACCCTGATCCACTCCTTATTGTTTTCATTTTTTTCCCATTTTTCTCCTTTTTCTTTCCTCTGCTTTTCTTTTCTCCATCTTCCTAGTTCCCCTTCTCTTTCTTTTCTTTTTTTTAAGATTTTTTATTTTATTTATTTATTTATTTATTTTTTCTTGTTTCAGAACCTTTGTTTGTTTATTCACTCATTTTCATGGCCGGCTCAGCCCATGGGCAGGGCTGGCGCAGCATGTGGTGCTGGGGATCGAACCGCGGTCCCTGAAGCCGCCCAAGTTTTCCCAAGCAGGAGCTTTAGACTACTGAGCCATCCTGCCGGGCCCCGTCTTTCTTTTTCTAATTTTTAAAAAAATTTTAAAGAGAGTACAAGCTAGAATTAAAACAGAAAAAATTACAAGTAATACAGAATTTCATTTACCCAAGTAATATGAATTTCACAGTATCTGTTGTAATACATAATGCTATCTTCCAACCGGTTATTCATATTGCCAGATATATACACATAAATTAGAAGAAACAAAAAAAGAAAGAAATGCATAAAAAATTAAGAGAAAAAAACTGAAAAAATGAGACAAAACAAAGTATCTGCTCTTTTACAGCTACTTCCTCTTCTCATTTGAACATTTTCTTCCTACTTTGCAATGTATAAATCTTTATACATTTTGACCTTTATTTATACTTCTGATTTCTCACATGAGAGAAATAATGCAATATTTATACACATGTCTGATTTATTTCACTGAAGAATATTGTCTTAAAGTACATTCTCATATTCTTTTTTTTTTTTTTTTTTTTTTTTTTTTTTTTTTTTTTTTTTTGTCTTTTTGAGACAGGGTCTCGCTATGCAGTTGAGGCTGGCCTTGAGCTCACTTTTGTAGCCCAGGCTGGTCTCGAACTCGCACCAATCCTCCTGCCTCAGCCTCCCGAGTGGTGGGATTACAGGCGTGAGCCACCACACCCGGCTCATTCTCATATTCTTAACAGTGTCTTTTGAAGAGCAAAAAGTCTTTCATTTGGATGAATCCATTTTCAGAACTCTATCTTACAATTCGTGCTTCATTTTATTAACAAATATTTGTGTATGGGGTCATTAAGATTTTCTTTTATAACTTCATTTATTCATTTTTATTTTGGGTGGTACTGGGAATTGAACCCAGGACTTCAGGATCACAGAAATCTCATAGTTCTAACTCTTACATTAAATACATGAGTAATATTAGTCAGTTTTTACTTACAGCATTAAGTAAGGATAAATTTTTATCCTTAAATTCATTTGTTTGTTTTTGCATATGACAATTCCATTGCTTCAGTACCATTATCTACCTATTCTGAATCATTTTGACACTTTTTGTAAAAAAATAAAAGCAAAAACACAAAACAACAACAACAAAACACCATGTATGATATACATGACCAATACCTCTATCCTGAACCATCTTTATAACTATAATTTATGGATCTTAGCTAAAAAGCTGAGAAATAATGAGGCTTTAAATCAAATAGTGTAAGCCTTCCAACTTTGTCCTCCTTTGCAAAATTGATTTGGGTATTCTAGCCACTTTTCATTGCTGTATGAAATTTGAAAACACCTTACCAATTTCTGAAAAAAAAAATACCCTGGTATTATGGTTTCTGTATAGATGTCCTCCCAAAGCCTCATGCAGTCATGGGGCAGCTTCTAGAGTTTGTAATCAATTATTGTGGAAATGGGTGCTGTACCTCTCCTGGGGCAGGCGATTTGCATTTCAATGTAAAGGAAGAGAAATTAGCTGCTTGAGCTGCTGCCAGCTCTCCCTGCACTCTTGCTCTTTGCTGCCTCCATGAAAGGTTGCTCTCTGCCATGTGCCACTCTGCCTTGGAGCCAGCTGAATATGGACTGAAACCTCCAGTAACTATGAGCTAAATAAACCTTTCCTTCCCTCATTTTGGGTGTTGGGTGTTTGTCCCAGCAATGAGAGAACAGTAACTAAGACACTTGGCAATGATTTTTATTAGAATTACATTGAATTGATTGATCAATTTTTTTTTGTTTTGTTTTTGTTTCTTGAGACAGGGTCTTGTTAAATCTTTCAGACTGGCCCAAAACTAGTGACAATCCTCCTGCCTCAGCCTTCCAAGTGCTGAGATCACAGCTCTATGCCACTATGCCTGGCTTTATAGCTCAATATTTTTGGAACTGGGGATTGAACTCAGGACCTTGCACTTGCCAGGCACATGCATATGCCCCTGAGCTATCTCCCTGGCTCCCTATAGATCAATTTTGAAAGAATTATTATTATTATTATTATTATTATTATTATTATTATTATTATTATTATTATTATTATTATGTCTTTTTGAGACAGGGTCTCACTATGCAGTTCAGGCTGGCCTTGAGATCGCTTTTGTAGCCCAGGCTAATCTCGAACTCACACTGCTCCTCCTGCCTCAGCCTCCCAAGTGCTGGGATTACAGGTGTGCACCATCACGCCCGGCAAGAATTATCTTCTTGATATTACTATTTTAAGCAATGAATATGACACATCTCCATTTATGTATGTCTTTATCTCAAACATTTTATTATTTATTATTATTTTTAAAGTCTTTATGTGGCATAGGGTCTCACCATGCAGCTCAGACTCATAGTTATCCTCTTGTCTCAGTCTTCCAGTTTTGGGACTATAGGCATATGCCATCATGCCCGATTTAGATGGCCTGTGCAGTCTGCCTAGGAACTTGGGACTGACATGGCATGTGCTACTGGGATTAAACCCAGGTCCTTGCACTTGCCAGGCAGGTGCTTAGACCACTGACCTATCTCCTTAGTCCTATCTCAAATATTTTCAATATACAGCTCTTGCATATATTTTGACATTTTTCATATCTGTCATGTAACTATAAATGATATTATATTGTAATTTTTAATTATAAAAAATGATTTTTAAAATGTTGATCCAAACAAGGTTTGGAAACCTTGTTAAATCCAGTAAACTAGAATATTAAGTACTTCCTTCATTTGTTTTATTATTCTCATGGATCACTGTCCAGTGCTAGCCAGTGCTAAATCCCAGAGAAACAGTATTTTATATGCTTTACTGTCTTCTGTTTGTTTATTTTAGTACAAGAATAAATCTAATCACTTTTATTCCATTGCTATTAGAAGCAGAGGAATCCAGTGAGTCTTCTAGTGACTCACTCTTTAATGTGCATACAAACAGGGATTGCTAAGTATTGGCCTCAGGCCTTCAGCAAAGAAGGTAGAGACCTAAACAAATAGTCAGGAAAAAGTGGAATTTAAAATGGGCACAGCGGGCCAGGCATGGTGGCACACACCTGTAATTCCAGCACTTGGGAGGCTGAGGCAGGAGGATCAGTGCGAGTTCGAGACCAGCCTGGGCTATAAAAATGAGCTCAAGGCCAGCCTGAGCTGCATAGCGAGACCCTGTCTCAAAAAGAAAAAAAAAAAAATAATAATAATAAAATAACATGGGCACAGTGGGCCCATGATAGAACTCAGCATCATAGCACCTACCTAGCGAGTGCAAGGTCCTTATTGATTTCTGGTACTCCCGCCCCTCCTCAAAAAAAACCCAAAAAGATTAAAATGGACATAGTAACACACAGCTATAGTCCCAGCACTTGGGAGGCTGAGGTAAAAAAGGTTGAACATTTAAAGCCAGCCTGGACTATGTAGTAGGTCCCAACCTCAACAAACAAAAGTGAAATTTAAAAGAAAACTTTAAATATTTTAATAACTATTCTCAGATTACAGACAGTGACACAAATGTTAGGATAGCACAACAATGACAAAAATGTACATACCAAGTATAAATTCCAAGAGATTCTGGGGCAGGGCAAATGACAAAAATCAGATAGCAAGTAAAGGACAAGAAATAATGATGTCTGGCTTCTCAACAACAATATGAGGAACAGAAAATAATGGATCACTGCCTTCAACATTCTATAAAGAAAATTTCCGACAGAGTTCTGTTCCCAGCCGATTATTAATGCCAGGGGGATGAACTAAAGAACATTGCAGCTGTAGAAAGTATCAAAACTCATTCTTCCACCAAAACTTTCACAGAAAGATACTGGAATTTGTGTTGGTTACTTTCTCATTTGTGAAAACAAAATACCTGACAACAGAAACTTAAAGGAAGAGAATTTTATTTTGGCTCACATTTTGGTCCACGGCCTCCTGGCACAACAAAGGAAAGCTGCTCATGTCCTGTAGCTGAGGAGGCAGAGAGTGAAGGGAAGAGCCATAGAGGGAGATTCACCCTTCCAGATCACGCCCCTAGCAAGCCCATCTCTTCTGATGAAGCCCCACTTTCTAACAGCACGTTCAGCTATGAAGTGATAAATGAAGCAATGCACTGATGGATATAGCCCCCCAAACCATGGTCCAATCGCCTCCCCAAAGTTCTGCCTGGAAAGGCATGCAGTTTTGGGGGAAATTCTAGATCTAAATCCTAACAGAAGATGCACCCCACAAATGTCTAGTGGTACACCAATACCAAGAAGGTGAGAACCTGCCTTGAAGGAGAGGGTCATGAAAGCCACACAAACACAAATGTATGTATGGTTTGACAGGCGGGTCTATTTGGGATCAGGACAGAAGGCTGCCAAAGGGAAGACAGGACAAAATAGTGATCTTGATGAGTTTGGCCCAGATTTTTCCTTGCTTTCACTTGTTAAAGACCCTTTATTTACCACTTGTGTATCCATACTTCTGCCACGGGATTCCAATGTCTGGCTACAGCCCCATAGAATGCTCTGGAATTGCCACAAGAATTCTGATGGAAAGAGTGAGGTAAGCAAGGCACCCAAGGCTCAAAATTAAGGGAGACCCTCAGTCCCAACAGCAGTCTCAACACACAGTCGCGATCCTCCACGTCTTCTTCCTCCCTGGTGAGTGTCTGGAAGGACCACTCTTGTGCCTCATATATTCTCCCTGTTTTTATTTCCCCTTCATGTTTTTCTTCTATGAGGGACCAAAGCATAATGGCAGGAACAAGTGTTTTCTTTTTGGATCTTTATGATTTTTGTATTCAATTAATTTAAATTTAAGTATGGGTTTATTTATTTACTTACTTATTAGGTGCTACTGAAGCGTATATCCAGGGTTTCATGCATGCTAAGCACATACTTCACACTGGTTTACACCTTGATACCTATTTTTATTTTTTAAGGTTCTAGTAGCAATTTCTTAACATTTTATGAGACCAAATATTAATTTTATAGTATGACTTCAACTTTACAACTTGTAAATTTCACAAGCAAAATAACTTGCAAAATGGCATAGACCATGACAATCATTCATGACTCAGGCATAGTGAAAGATGGAAAAAGTACAAAGACGAGAAACACATGGGAGAAAAAACAGAGGCATTAGAAACACTTTTATGCTCTTAGAACTGAGGTGAGCTCTTTCCAGCCGGCGCCGAGCGATGGGCATCTCTCGGGACAACTGGCACAAGTGCCGCAAGACCGGGGGCAAAAGAAAGCCCTATCACAAGAAGCGGAAGTATGAGTTGGGGTGCCCTGCTGCCAACACTAAGATTGGTGCCCGCCGTATACACACAGTCCGAGTTCGAGGAGGCAACAAGAAGTACCAAGCCCCGCGGCTAGATGTGGGAAACTTCTCCTGGGGCCCTGAGTGCTGTACTCGAAAAACAAGGATCATTGATGTTGTTTACAATGCATCGAATAATGAGTTGGTCCGCACCAAGACCCTGGTGAAGAACTACATTGTGCTCATTGACAGCATGCCGTACCGACAGTGGTACGAATCCCACTATGCACTGCCCCTGGGCCGAAAAAAGGGGGCCAAGCTGACTCCTGAGGAGGAGGAGATTTTAAACAAAAAGCGATCAAAGAAAATTCAAAAGAAGTATGACTAAAGGAAAAAGAACGCCAAAATCAGCAGTCTTCTGGAAGAGCAGTTC